>CM058229.1:22981759-23234253 GCA_030180135.1 Orychophragmus violaceus
CAGCAGCAACATTCAATTGGTCAGTCATATAGCTAAATCTTTTGGTAGTGATGACCCGGTTTCGGAACTTTGTGTTCAACTTCAGGATCGGTTACGAGTTCTTGAAGGAGAACAAAAGTAAGTAGTAGTGATATCTGATTCTAAGGTTTTTTGGATCATGTAAATTGGTGTGCTAATTTCTTAGCTTTGGTAAGATAACGTTTGTTTATTAGTGTCATGTTTGGTTTTTTACTTTGTTATATATTGGAATGTATCATTTTGGCTGCTTCTCTTTTTCATGTTTCAGCAGCTGAAAACTTAACGGTTCTCTCTATTATTCAGCTACAAGTTTTAGTAAACGACGACTTTTCATTAGTGTTTGTTGTTTGGCACACATTCCATTTTTTTTTTGACAACCAGTTTTTATTAAAAAAAAGTCCAAAAAGGCAAAAGAGACCAACAAACCCAATTACATGAAGTCCAACAAAGAAAATTAAGAGTAGGCCTAACATAGTAGCTCAATATTTGTATCCTGGATTTTCTTGATATTAAGGAACATTGAATATTCCTATTAATTGTGTTCAAGAGTAACATTGAACATTTGAACATTGAACCTTGATATCATATTCCTATTAACTGTGTATCTTTTCTTTTTATCTCCATATTAAACTAATTTTTTTACAAGCAAACCTTAGAGTACTGCATTACAATATTCACATACTTTTATAAAGAAAAACACATTTTTTATATTAAAAAACTCTCCGCTGCGTAGCGCGGACCAATTCTTAGTAGTAAGCAAAGATTGGAGGCGATCATGAGAATGTATCACAATTAAGTGTGATAGCTAATAATAGCTTTATAATCTGACCCGTTAAAATTATTTTTTATTTAGTCTAAGACTTTGATAGAGTTTTCTTTTCGCCAACTACCAAAATGTATCAATGGTATAATACAAACTTATTCGAGCACATAATTATTTAATTGAAGTACTAAATTTTGACTCATGCTTTGAAAAAATCATTTTTGGTAATAAATTTGCTAACTATTCAACACAATTTTATTAATTGAATATTATGATAATTACGTGTTCAATACATAAATGCATTGAACTAAAAACATTTTTATCAGGTTTTTTATAACCTAGATTCCTATGATAAATTTTTATTTAAGTTAATTCTAACTTAATTTCAACCCGTTATTTCACTAAAAATTTGTTAAAATACATACTTTTGTATACAATTTGTAATATATATATATATATATATATATATATATATCTTAATATTTAGCTTCAAAATTCTTTGTTTTGTAAATTGAAGTTTAATTAGTAATAAGTTGCATATTTTATACTATTAAATTATAAAACTACAAAATAACCCGCCAAAAACAGCAATTATATAATCTTCAATTGTAACGACCAATCATAAATTTGAATAATATAAATATTACTAATTGTTGATATTTTTATCAAGTTAAATATATATATATATATATATATATATATATAATTTTTAATATTTTTCTTACTTTTGAATAAAAATTATAGTTAAGTTAATAGTTGAATATTTTTATAGTATTCTTTTTTGGAAATAAAGTATGTTAAAAATACATAATTTTTAATTGTTTTATGTGTATATTTGATAAAATTAGTGGGTTATAAATTCTTTTTATTTTCAAGAGATATTTTTATAACGTTTTAATTTATTTTATAGGTTATAAATATTGGTGTATTAATTCATTTCATTGTATTTAGTTATTTTGTGAAAATGATAGCATGAAGTTTTTTTATGAAATATAGAAGCAAATTTTAAAAATTAAAAGATTTTTGGCGCGAAATATTATTATCTAAGTCTCTTTTTTTTTTGAAATGTCAAATTTATTAATCACTATAAAAAAAAATGTTTATTTACAAGAGAAAATTGGTATAGAGCTTAAAGAATGAAAGAATGAGAGGGACGCAAAAACAAAGACCTTAAAAGAACATGAAGCAGAATTTTAAGTCTGTGTTTTCTCAAACCAACGTCGCAAGAGTCCTTCCAAACGGTGAGGAGTCTTGTAGTTGAGAGAGAAAATCCGGTTCCGAACATTTCTATCGATCTTCTTAGCCAATTGATCCGTTGAAGCCCACCCCTTTTGGTGTCTTCTGGAGTTTCGTTCAAGCCATATATGGTATATAGCAGAATGAAAGACCAGACGCAGAATAATGTAGTCCAAGCTATTTAGTTGAGCCCTCTTTAGGAATAGAAGTGTAACTGCCAGTCCGGGGTGATTGAGTCTCCCATCAGTCTGCTTGCCACCCTGAGCCAGACGGTGTAGGTGTAGGGGCAAGCATAAAAAAATATGATCTCTTGATTCATTTCTCTCTCCACAAAATAGACATGGCTGATTGATGCCCCACGCCCTCATACGATCTCCCGTTGAGAGCCTGTTCAAAACTGATAGCCATACTATAAAAGAGTGTCTTGGTATAGCTTGAGTGAACTAGATAACTTTGCCAAAATCAACTTCGTCCTTTCTTTGCCGGATTTGTTCCCATGTTGCAGAGGCTGAGAACGTACTCTTATAAGAATCAGTACCGTGACGCCAGAGAAAGTAATCCTCACCAGCCTCCAAAGTTGGCTGTGGATGATCTCGGATTCTTGCAAGAGTCATGGGATGGTACCTAGCACGGTTTGCTCTCAAGTTCCACTGACCCAATGTTACTGCATCCGCAACTTTTGCCTGCCACCTTATACCCAAATGTTGGGGACCAGAATCACCAAAGATACTTATTAGTTTTCATGCATCAAGCCAGTTATCGAACCAGAAAAAAGTATGTTGACCATTGTTTATATCCGACTTGATGAAATCATAAGCTAGCCCCTCAGCTTTTGAAGTTTCCTCCATAACCAAGACCCATTCGTGCCCTCTTTCGCGTCCCAAAAAGAGCCATTATGCATCAGATAGTGTCTTGTCCATGCTACCCATAAAGACCTCAAAAGCGTAAACAGTCGCCATATCAAGTGAAGAGCAAATATTGTGGATGTTTGGTGAAGACTTCAGATACCCAGCCCGCCCTCAGACTTTGGTAAGCATATATCAGACCACGCAATCTTAGCTTTCTTAGTTTGAGATGGCAATCCAGACCACAAGAATGCACTGCATATGCTCTCAATTGCATCAAGACAACCTGCCGGAAGGATATAAACTGTAATCCAGAAGTTGATTGTGCTCGTCACTATTGATTTAAGGAGCTGTAGTCTGCCGGCAAAAGACAACGGCTTATTTGACCATCCTAGCATACGCTTCCTGATCTTGTCAATCAGAGGCTCGTAATCAAGCTTTGTTAGAGACTTCGTAGTAAGAGGAAGTCCTAAGTATCTAATGGGTAAGGTTCCCACCGTGAGTCCCCTAGCCGTAGCTGTAGCATTGAGGAGCTCGCGGTTTGTTCATGCTGTGTAAATGGAAGACTTTGTTGTGTTGATATGAAGGCCCGATAACTCTGCAAACTGCTTCATTACTAAGAGGACACCATCAAGACAGCTAGCCGTTCCATCTGTGAAAACCAGAATATCATCAGCAAAACTTAAATGTGTAAGCTTGCTTTCTCGGCACTTCGGGTGATAGCCTAAAACCCTTTCATCTGCAGCCTTGTTGAGCATTTTAGAGAGTACATTGTTGAGGATGACGTAGAGATAAGGAGAGAGGGAGCAGCCCTGTCTAATCCCTCTTGCACTAGTGAAAAACCCCTCTAGATGTCCATTGAGAGAGACCGTGAATGAGGTTGTGGATATACAAACTTTGATCCATAAGATGAATTGATCCGGCAGTCCCATTGCTTTCAATACCGAGACGATGAAGGACCATTTTACAGTATCAAAGGCTTTGGCGATGTCAAACTTTATGGCATTTCTAGAGGAGATAGTACGTTTATGATACCCGTTGACCAGTTATGTGGCGCGGAGGACATTTTCCGAGAGAAGGCGACCCTTGATAAAAGCACACTGATTCGGCTCTATGGCTTCAGGTAGGATCGACCGGAGGCTATTTGCCAAAATCTTAGAGATAACCTTGTATATGAGATTACAGCAAGCAATCGGCTGGTAGTCCTTCATGGTTTGAGCATTCTTCACTTTTGGTATAAGTGTTAAGGATGTCCCGTTAATACCTGAGGGCATGAAGCCAAATAAGAAGAAGGACTGGATTGTTGTAATGAAGTCCGTTCCAATTATTGACCAGGCTGCCACAAAGAATTCTTTGGTATATCTGTCAGGACTGATACCTTGTCATTTGGCAGAGAACACAAAGCTGTCTTGATTTCTGTCGATGTTAGCGGAGCAACAAGAGATGTTCTATCCGAGCCAACACACCGGTATGGCAGTAGAAAGCTCAGGTCCAGGACCGACACTTCTCCTGTTTCTCATGTTTGCATTTGCAAGAACCGCTGAAAGTATCCCACTGCCTCTGTCTTAATGTCTTGTGGTCTAGTTAAAGTCTCTCATGTTGCATTAACCCGAACCTTAATAGCATTTCTCGAGGCTCTACTTTGCGTCATACGATGCAAGAAGGTCGTATTCTGGTCCCCTGCCTTGAGATGACGAATACACGACTTTTGCATGAAGAATTTTTCTTCGATAGATGCCAACTTGTTCCACTTTTCAGATGCTTCTCTTTCTAAGGCGAGGTTCACAGGAGTTGGATCTATCAACACTCTGTTTTGACAGTGACAGAGATGATCAAAAGCCTACTTTGTGCGATTTGGCAGATCACCGTATTGTGAGCGATTGAGCTCCCGAAGATCATGCTTTTGAGCTTCCTATGAAGCAACTTGAGAGCAAACCGTGAGTGATACAGGGGGACTGATTGAGTCCAGATACGATCAACAGTGGTTATAAAATCCTCATGTTCCACCAAATAGTTGAAAACTCTAAAAGGTTTCCTGCCCTCGTTCACTTGAGCCGTAAGCCGTACTAGACACCTAGCATGATCAGAGACACCACCTGCATCGAAACTAGCATAAGAATGGGGAAATACTCGCAGCCAGTCACTATTTATGAGAGCTCTATCCAGTTTTTTCCGATAGGATCTTCTTGTCTCTTTTTCCACCATGTAAATAGAGCTCCCACATAAGACAGGTCTGAGAGACTGCAATCTGCTACTAACTCCTGAAACTGATGCATTGTTGTTTGGTTTGTCAAGTACTGAGAGCTGCAGGAATGTTCATCAGACGCTAAGGTTGCATTATAATCACCCATTAGAATCCAGGGTAGTGATAGATAGTTGTAGGCATGTTTAGTCGCTCTGATATCTTCCCACAAACTCCTCATGTCCTGAACCAGATTAAAAGCATACACTGCAGAACATATGAACTGAACTCCCGATGCTGGGAACTGAATTGCACACGTGATAATTTGTGCGGTCTTATGCAATAAGGTAACCACCACATCTCATGTTCAACAAAACCATATGCGCCCCAGTGGGTGATGCTCATAGTTTGTGATAATATTCCAACCCGGTAAAGAAGCATGTAAACAGCGTGGCATATTATCCTGTTGCACCCTTGTCTCTAATAAACAACCAAATACGGGTTTTGCAGAATGAATCCATCGACGAACTGCCGCATGTTTGCGTGGCATGTTGAACCTTACGGAAGTTTTTTTGTAGTTGTGTGGGCTTTAGCCAAGTGCAGATCTTTAGTTCTGTAGATCCTCTTCTTTTGTTTCTGTCCCGTCTTTACTTCTTTGACCATCTGAGTGGCTTCCTTTTCGTTATCTTTGGGCTCCAATCCTTCATAACCCTCTGTCGAGAGTGGAAGTTCTCCTTCTTCGAGTTCATGTTCTACATTATCGCTGTCCTCATGATTTTCTGGAAGATCAGCAAGAACATGGTATCGATATGGTGATACAGGCGAGGACTCTTTCGGTGGATGGACGGTGCTGTTAACAGCCTTTGAAAGTGATTTATTTCCGTTTCCAACGTCAATCCAATCATGGTTCTCATTTAAATCTGAAGTATGCATATTGTTTCCTCCTAACTAAGATCCCTCATTTTCACACGCATCATAAACCTTGTCCGATGATTGATTAGTAATCACTGTCGGAAATTTCTCCAAATCTGTGAGCAGACTACCCAGAACTGATCATGTCTATGCTTCGTACACCGGTTCGGAAAGACTATCAGACTGTGTATTTTTCCCCTGATCTTTCCCAAGAACGTGGACATTTAAACTCGTGCAAAAGGTTCCTTTATGACCCCACTTCAAGCAGACATTACATTTCACTGGCAGCCATGGATAGAGAACCTCCAGTACAAACTCTATTCCATCTGCATCCGGGAATTTGATCCTTTCCACCAAAGGCTTATTGAGGTTTACCTTAACTAACATACGGGAAACGTCCAAAGGCATACAACGCTCCGTATTAGGGTGAAGTTTAACAAAGTTCCCCATCGGCTTAGCTAGCCATTTAAGCCCTTTGTGCGAGAAAAGATGATTTGGAACCCCCTTCACATCTACCCAAAGTGGCATTGCAGATAGGTCCGGAGGACTCAAAGCTGTCTCCGGCGTCCAATCATTCAACACAAGAGGTATATCTGATATGTGCCAATATTTGCGCCTGATAACTTTAGCTCGAGTTTGAGCATCATCAATTTGAAACAGAACAGTATTTTCTCAATGAACTGCACATCAATTCTTGTTCCCCTACCCGTAGGATTCCAAAGTCGATTAACAGTAGCATGAATAGATCCAATATGAGGTGCATCACCAATGAAATACCCTACCACATAACTTTTCCAGAGTGGTGTAGAATCGATCAGAATATCCTCGGGAATTGAAATCGAAGCCACACCATTGACCACATCACACACAAACTGAGGTTCTTCAACAGTTGGGTTCTTCCAGGCGAAGAGTTTGGACGAGACGGAGGGGATTGAGGGCCTGAGACCATCGCCGACGGGGTCTCCATAGCGCCGATAGGCGGCGCAAGGGGAGGATTGCCTGAAATCGCCAGTAGGGTTCGCCAGTAAAAACAAAAAGCTTCAGATTAGAACTTCCTAATAGAAAATTTTAAATATTATTATCTAATTCAATTTATCATAATTACAAATTTGTGCAAAATCTTATTACTTAATATCAAAATCTCATAAACTTTTTAATCTTTTATTCAATTTTAATATTTTTATTTAAAACAATGTATTTAAGGATCATGTTAAATGTCTTTCTAATGATGCACAAACTATTGTGTATGTATTTTAACTCTTTAGGAATGTACAATATTAAGTATGCTTTCTTTCAAATGATCAGGATTTTAGTTCTAATTAGCAATGACAAAACAGGTTCTAATCATATTAATAACCAATATTCGTAGCATTAGTAGCTAAATTTTTTTTGGTCATTAAACTATATAGCTACGGCATGCTACGCATGTGTCTGTGGCTATGTATCTACGAAATAATTCATTGCTATTCGTGGATAGTTAACTACGAAATATGGCGTGGCTAGCCGTAGCAATAGCCACGACGCAATCTGTAGAAATTCGTAGCTATGTCTACGATCAGGGTTGTGGCAAGTCGCGACTACCTTAGCCACGACGAGCAACGACTGATTTCGTGGATACATTATCCACGAAAATACGTCGTGGCTATACGTAGATAAATAGATACGACAAAAGTCGTCTCTACTCGTAGCTAATGCTACGACCACAATTCGCGTCTAGTCGTAGCTACTGTTGCTACGAATTGGGTCCTTGCTATCCGTGACTATGCCCGAGTTAGCTACAGGATTTGGCCGATAGCCGCGAAAAATGTCGCGGCTATACGGCCAGTTTCTTGTAGTTAGGGAAGCCCAACAAAAGAATGTTATGGTGGTACAGCTGGATCTTGAAGGACCTTTTAAAGTAGAAAACCAGCAACTAGGAATCACTCATGTGTACAGAAGAATGATGCTAAGAATATTTTGAATTCTTAAAATTTGCTTTTTTGTTTCATAAAGAAATTCATGCTATCATTTTCACAAATTAAATAAAAAAATTTATTCATATTCTATATTTTATTAATATATTAAATAATTTTTAACTAAAACTGAAATATTAAGGATAAAAGTGAATTTTTGAAAGAATTTTATTTTGTGAGAACCCAAAACAAAATGTTAAAGCAATATATTTGTGAATGGAATTGAGAATGAGTAAAGACTGTGAATTATGATCGATAGATTTGAAAGTGAGTAAAGAATGTTAGTGAATGAAAACTATAAAGAAGTTATGTGTTGCATTTTTAGTCCATATAGAATAAAGCACATATGATCAAAACAACTAACTTTCAGTGGTAAGGATTTAACATTTTAATATTTAACTAGATTTTGACCCGCACTTAGAAAGTGCGGGTTTAATTTTCTTTACAAATTTTACTTTTTATTCATTTTGTTAATAGTAGTTTAAATTTTTAATTATGTAATCTAATTTTGATTATAATTGTTTAACCAACATCATAAACAGTGAGTTAGCAATTTAGTTTTTTTTTTAAATGAATTATGTGTTATTTGGAGGAGATATATCGTAAGGATTAAGAGATTAAAATAACGATTTCGCATTATATATTTTAATCTGTGTTGTATCGTAAGATCATAGTTTGGAAAAAAAATATATATATATATATATGTGAAAACAACTATTGTAAAAGTTATGTGGTATATGTTTAATTGTTATTTTATTTATCTAAAATATTATTTTATAAAATACATGTTGTAGTCGTATATATAATTTGCAAATTTGATGGAACTATCCGTTAAAAACTTCATTCAAACATAAAGCATAATTTGACGCTTCAAATATTTGAATAATATAAGTATGAAATTATTTTAATATTTTATTAATTTTAAAATATATCAACTGAAATTATTTACTATATGCGAATTTTTTTTAGAAAATTTATAATCGAGATTGGCTAATTAATTTTTCAACCCGTTTAATTAATTAAATATTTTTCAGTTTGATGGAAAAACCTGCTAAAAAGTACAATCGTAAAAACATTAATCATAATATGTGTATATATATATATATATATATATATATATATATATATATATATATTTGAAACAAAATAAAAAGATATTAAAATATATTATAAATATATTTTGAATTAAATCATAAATTAGAGAATCTTAATTTATATATAATAGTTGATGTATAAATTATTAATTATATTTATCAATTAATTTGTTTTGATTTTAATTAACGCTTTTGATATATATAATAGTTGATGTATAAATCTTAATTCAACCCGTTTTATTAATTTTAATGATTATATAATTTATAAAATAATTATGTATTAAATTATATAATTATATGTACCAATTGATTTAGTAACTTAATTATGCTTGGTTTTATTTCTTTAAGTTAAATTTTAGTTAAGAATAATTTATAATATTTATTTTAATATTAATTTCGAACTTAATTATTATTTTATTAAATTTTTGAAAAAAGATTTTCGTTAGATATAATTAGGATAGAAAAAGGAAAATAAAAGATATTATAAAATATATGAATAAATCAAATATAAATTGTTTTACAGTTTTATCCTTAATGAAGGTTACAAATCCTAATAATATCAAGGGCAAATTCCGGGAACAACATTTATGTACCATGGCAAACCTTCCTGTTTTAATAGATTAGATATATATGTGTATATATATATATATAATTATATATATAAATTTCACACGCACACAAATTAATCGGACTTAACTAAATCATGCACAAACTAGACAACATTTTTTAAAGATTATTAATAGGATTCGATAGATAATGTTTGTTACATACATGCAGATGTTTGTACATATATAACATATGATACTTATACACAGTGTACATTTAAAAAAAAAAAAAACTAATCATTTGTGTTCTCAAGGCTATAAAGAATCACTACTGCCATCTAGAGAGCTGCATTATCCAGCATTGGGGATCCCAATGTACAAATGATATGCTCGATAGTTAGATCCATATAGCGACTGGTGTGAAACACACTAAAGATCTCACACTTGTAAACTATATTCATGATTTTAAGGAGCGTTACAAAGGAAATAATTTGCTCATCCTGCTCACATATACTTTTCGCATGGTAGCCTCAGTTCTCTATCACTTTGTGGATTCATTCTATTAAGTCTACATGGCTTTAGAAATTGTGGGAATCTCAAGACCCTCAAGATTTTAAACATTGTCTTCATCCATTCCGGTGTCTTTAGTAGAGTTTTAAACATGGTTCCATGAGCGCATGCCAAATTCTTTTTTTCTCCTAAGAATCATACACATCATATACATGTATGAAAACCATGTTTAAAAGATTGGGGTCGTAAGATTTTCGCAATTGTTGAATCCATGTGGACTTAATAAATTGAATCCACAAAATCATAATGAAGTGAGTCTATAATGTGAAAATATATTTGGGAGCAGGTGGAGCAAAATATCACTACAAAAAAACGGACATTGATAGCACATAGGATAACACGGTTTTTACAAGTGCTATAAAAGATAATTTTTTGTTTTGGTTACTATATAATAGTATTATTTTAAGAGAAAAGTCATAAAATAGCACAAAAAACATATCTTATCATAAATATAGCACCAAGAAAAATAATTCACATTTTTAGCATTATTTTAATTACAAAGACTTTTATAGCATTATATAATTTAGGGTTTAGGGTTAATTATTTAGGGTTTAGGGTTTAGTATTTAGGGTTTAGGGTTTATTATTTAAGGTTAGAGTTTAGTATTTAGGGTTTAGGGTTTAGTATTTAAGATTTAGGGTTAGGGCTAATTTAGTGACAAAACATGTTTTTGTGCTATTTTTATGATTTTTCTTCCTTGGTGCTATATTTTTGACAAGTCATGTTTTTTGTGCTATTAATGCGATTTGCCCATATTTTAAATGATTTCTAATTCTTTTAATTTATATGATAACATAAATTTGTACTTTAATATTCATAATATATAGTTTCAAAATTTAAATGTGTTTTTTTAAATAGTAATTTTCTTCTTACATCCAAATAAACATTTGTATAATCTTAGATGCACTTTTTCTTAAACAAAATATTGTTCTATTACTCCTTTGTGAAGTTAGAATTATTTAGCTATATATTTATCAGACTTTTTATATACTTTCATTGTGTTATTTTAAAAATTTTGATTTAGTACCATTTAACATTTTTGGTGAATTTATGATTTCTTTGATTTTGGCCAAAATGAGTTATTGGTTTTTCTAATGGTTAAATGAAAGAAGATTATTATAAATATCTTAAAAGATGTGGAGATCCTCATTTTCAACGTTCAACAAACATTCGAGTGAATCAACATGCAAAAAAAAAAACCCAAAACGTTTGCAAACTGCAGATGCATTTGAAATGTCATAAACGTTATACATACTCGAAAGCATCAGTAGAAAGTCAACAGCCTTTTGTACACACTACAGACTTATTTGAAGAAGAGAACATTTTTGATTCGGCTAGGTGAAGAAAGTATATGTTACTTTTTAACACGAGCATTATTGACTATAATAACAATAACAATAACATATATTTATTTCGTTTTCCTAAATAAAAATGTGTTGCAATTGATAAAAGTCGTGTTCCCTTGTAACGATCAGAGCTTCATCCAACATTAGTGTTTACTTTGGTTTCGGTTTTCAAATAATTTGGTTTTTCCAAATTTGTACTGAATTAAGTCGAATAAAAATTCGAATTAGTTTGATTTAGTTTTTGGATAATTCAGTTTTTTTAAATTATGATTAGTTGCTGTAGTTTTCAGTTTTTAATTAGATTTTGGTTAAATCTTGATAAAGTTTTAGATATTTTGTTAAATTCAGTTATTTCATCTAAATTTAATTATTTGGATAATTTGGTTCAATAATTTAAATATAAAAATCCGGTTTGTTATAAATTGATATGATTTTATTTTATTCTATTTTTATTTTTAAATAAATTAACTGACTATTGAACTGAAATAACCAATAGTTGGTTTTTATTTTAATTTATCTAATTGAACCCTCATAACTATCTACACTGAGAACATAAATTTTTTGTTTAGTTTTGGTTCGACAGGTTAGTTTGGTTCACTTTCTCAGGTAGGCACCATCAAGAAAGAAATTTGGTTTTTAAACTCTCGATTTGGAACACCATTGATAAAGAGAGAATTAATTATTGGGCAAATCGCAAAAATAGCACAAAAACATGTCTTATCACAAAATATAGCAACAAAGAAAAAAAATCATAAAAATAGCACAAAACATGTTTTGTCACTAAATTAGCCCTAACCCTTAACCTTAAATACTAAACCCTAAACCTTAAATACTAAACCCTAAATCTTAAATAATAAACTCTAAACCCTAAATACTAAACTCTAAACCTTAAATAATAAACCATAAATCCTAAATAATTAACATTAAACTTTAAATTATATAATGCTATAAAAGTCTTTGTAATTAAAATAATGCTAAAAATGTGAATTATTTCCTTTGGTGCTATATTTATGATAAGATATGTTTTTGTAATATTTTATGTCTTTTCTCTTAATCTAATCTATTAAAACAGGAAGGTTTGCCATGGTACATAAATGTTGTTTCCGGAATTTGTCTTTGATATTATTAAGATTTGTAACCTTCATTAAGGGTAAAACTGTAAAACAATGTATATTAATGATTTAATTAAATTTCATTAAGAGTAATTAGGGAATATAACATTATCTCTACAATCCATGTTTCCAAACAAGACAATTATTAAACATGTAGCCAAACAACCAAATTCTAATGGGTCCCACTTTCCTAATTAATTAAAATCAAAACAAATTAATTGATAAATATAATTAATAATTTATACATCAACTATTATATATAAATTAAGATTCTCTAATTTATGATTTAATTCAAAATATATTTATAATATATTTTAATATCTTTTTTCAAATATATATATATATATATACATATTACGATTGATGTTTTTACGATTGTACTTTTTAGCAAGTTTTTCCATCAAACTGAAAAATATTTAATTAATTAAACGGGTTGAAAAATTAATTAGCCAATCTCGATTATAAATTTTCTATAAAAAATTCGCATATAGTAAATAATTTCAGTTGATATATTTTAAACTTAATAAAAATAATAAAATGATTTCATACTTATATTATTCAAATATTTGAAGCGTCAAATTATGCTTTATGTTTTAATGAAGTTTTTAACGGATAGTTC
Source organism: Orychophragmus violaceus (assembly GCA_030180135.1). NCBI lineage: Eukaryota > Viridiplantae > Streptophyta > Magnoliopsida > Brassicales > Brassicaceae > Orychophragmus > Orychophragmus violaceus. The sequence goes on from CM058229.1 coordinate 22,994,954, forward strand.
CATCAAATTTGCAAATTATATATACGACTACAACATGTATTTTATAAAATAATATTTTAGATAAATATAATAACAATTAAACATATACCACATAATTTTTACAATAGTTGTTTTCATATATATATATATATATATATATATATATATATATATATATATATTTTTCCAAACTATGATCTTACGATACAACACATATTAAAATATATAATGCGAAATCGTTATTTTAATCTCTTAATCCTTACGAGATAAATCCTCCAAATAACACATAATTCATTAAAAAAAAAAACTAAATTGCTAACTCACTGTTTATAATGTTGGTTAAACAATTATAATCAAAATTAGATTACATAATTAAAAATCTAAATTACTATTAACAAAATGAATAAAAAGTAAAATTTGTAAAGAAAATTAAACCCGCACTTTCTAAGTGTGGGTCAAAATCTAGTTATTTGGTTAATAAAGAATAAAATGATTTGAGATTTTCATTTTGATTTTTTTGGCAGACATAAAAGAAGAACCTGGTCGGAATTTAAAGTTGTTTGAATATAAAATTGTCCACTTTCTTCATCTTTCGTTTTGTGGACCAACCTAAAATGGAAATATGATTCGATAGCAATGGATAATGCTGAAATTAGTTCTCTCACATCTCACACTATTCATTCATATTATTCACTCACACAAAACCAATTCTACCTCTATTTTTACTAAATAATTACATATCAATTTCTCTCTCTTTTTTACATTTTTATTAAAAAATTCAATATTTTCTCTTTCTCCAAAAAAAAAATGATAAATGGGTCCACATATTTATATCAATAATTTTGTATAATAAGTGGGTTAACTTTCAAATATTTATTATTTGATTTGGGATTTATGTTTTAGTGTTTAGGATTTAGAGTTTAGTGTTTAGGGTTTAGGTTTTGAGGTTTAGGGTTTAGGTTTGGGTTTAGGGTTTAGGCTTTGTGTTTAGGAGTTAGGGTTTAGGGTTTAAGCTTTGGGGGTTAGGGTTTATGGTTTAGGGTTTAGCGTTAGGATTTATGGTTTAAGGTTTAAGCTTTGGTTAGGGTTTATGGGTTTAGGGTTTAGGGGTTAGGGTTTTTGTTTATGAGTTTGGGTTTGTGCGTTTAGGGTTTAGGGTTTAGGGTCTAAACCCTAACCCCTATAACCCTAAACCCTAAACCCTAACCCCAAACCCTAAACCTTAACCTTAAAGCCTAAACCCAAACCCCTAAACACAAAACATAAGCCCTAAACTCTAAACCCTAATTCCAAACTCTAAACCCTAAACCATATATCCTTTTCTAAAATTCTTAACTACAATAAATTTTACATTTAATATGTTTAATTATTTCACTTATATTAAAAAAAGTAGGGACATGAACATTTAATGCATCTGGCCCACAAACTTTTTTCCTTGTGATATCCTATGACGTCAGCTACGACCTCTCTCCTCTAGGGACAAAACAAGATATAATGAAAATACTTAATTGGTCAAACCTTTGTGACAAAAAAAAAAGTGAAACTTATTTTTTTGGTCTTAGTTCCATTAAAACTAATTTATAGAGGATCCATTGTCCTATACCTCTTTCTCCCAAATAAAATATTCTGTGTGTGTTTTGTTGTTTATAAGGTGCCTCAGTCGCTCAACAAGAGCCGAAATTAGTATTTATCACCAAGCCAAAAAAAATACTCCTATATCATTTCTCAGAAAATCGATGATTGCTTTTGGCTCAATCGTGAACATAATAAAACCAGTCTCCGTGATGAGGATAACGTAGAGGCATGTATGGTTCTGAAGCTGACGTCACTCTGAAAACCGTGATTCAAGGATCTTTCTCTGATTTTGACTTCTCTCTCTGTTTATATATATAAGAAGAGGCTCGAGTATTATCAATGTCTACGGCTTCTTGGATTCAACCTCCTTGTAGATACTTACCAGATCGTGGGGGTGGTGGTGGCGGTTTGCTTAAGCGAACAAGCTTTAGCAGAGCACGGCAGTTTCCCGGCGTCGTTTTAACTGCTTCTTCTTCGCCGTCTTCCTCTTGCTCTTGTGGTTATTCCGAGATTTTGAATTTCGATTTCGGTAATTTGCTTCGATTCATCTGGCTTCTGCGTTTCTGATTGCTCGTTTGTTTTTGGTCGTGTGGATTTTAGGCTTCGTTCATGTATATGAATGGTGGATCTTGATTGTTGGAATTGATAGTGTTAATCTGAGCTTAGGATTTCTCGATCAAAGTTTCTCGATCAATTGAGTGGTGAAGATTAGTATCATGTGATTTTAAATAGAGGAAAAGCTCAATTTCAATGTTCTATACACAGATTCTTTGACCTGTTTCTACAAGGAGCAAAGAAGCTTTTATGATTTGTTTGTAGTTTTCACACATTTATTCATATTCTTCTTTTGTTTGATTTGTCCACAAACAGGGTCTAGCAGAAGTGGGAGCCATCAGAGACTCAGAGTTCAAGCGATGAGTGCCACAGCCCAACGGAATTTTTCGCTATCGAAAGGCGACACCGATGACAAAAATGAACCTGATCACCTCCTTGTTCTTGTACACGGTATCTTGGCTAGGTATGATAATGATATGCCTTACACGTTAATCCATGGTTTAGCATCTTTTTGGAAACTCCACATGCTTTTATTTCCTTGTATTATAGATGCCTCTCTTCAGGTTTGGATACAAGCTTGCAAGTACTAAATCTAAAAGTTGTGTTTATCTTTTCTGCTACTCTGTTTTCAGATTTTAAATAATTTATGGACTCCAAATTTAACTAAGACACCATTACTTGCAGTCCCAGCGACTGGCTCTACGTAGAAGCTGAGATGAAAAGACGCCTTGGAAGAAGATTCTTGATATATGGTATGCTCAACTTGTTATCCTCTTTTAGTTGAGCAGTTGAAAAGACTGTATATGGAACATATATTTTGCGAACAGAACGGTTACTGAACTTTTAATGCATGTACAGAAAGGCTTATACCATATTTACCAGGAAGGGGCTTAAGATAGATTTTCAGATCTGTTTGTCTGAGACCACAACTCGTTTTTCTTACTGTTCTTATGCTTTGTATCTTATTATTCTGCTCATGTTCTTCTATGCTATGCGTGAATCACTCATCTGCATTTTAATTTACTCTTCCTCCCCTGAATATGGACAGCAAGTTCTTCCAATACCTTCACTAAAACATTTGGCGGGGTCGATGGAGCTGGAAAACGACTAGCAGAAGAGGTGAGTTTTTATATTCTACAGTGCCATTTCCGCATCTCGTATAGGTCTGGGTTTTCTAGTCCTGAACTTCTGTATATTAGCTGATATCTGTCTCCATTCCTGATGTGAGAGAGGAATAGGTTAGACAAGTTGTCCAAAAGAGCAAGAGCTTAAAGAAGATTTCCTTTTTAGCCCACTCCCTCGGTGGTTTATTTGCCAGACATGCTGTTGGTGTTCTTTACTCACCAGCAGTTTCACAAGCCAGTGATGGTGGTGTCTTTAAATCTGGGAATTCACATATTCTGCGAGGTAGGATTGCTGGGCTTGAACCGATTAATTTCATCACCTTGGCAACACCTCATCTAGGAGTGAGAGGCAGAAAGCAGGTTCTCTTCTTCATCATTTATATCTCGCAATACCTATATGTTAAATTGGTGTATGCTTAGTTGAGAAACAAGTTGGTGGGTATTCAAGTGTATATTTATTATACTCCTACTTGTGTTTAGATAGATATCATAATTTTCTTCAAAACCGCCTGGCACTTGTTGGTTTTTGGTTCCCGAAAATTATTTGATAGTTCCTGGAAATTCTATCTCATTCTCTCCTCTTTCTCTGGAACTTGCAGCTGCCTTTCCTGTTAGGAGTTCCTATTCTAGAGAAACTTGCTGCACCAATAGCTCCGTTCTTTGTTGGTCGGACAGGTAGCCAGTTGTTTCTTACGGATGGTAAAGCTGATAAACCACCTCTTCTCTTGAGGATGGCATCTGATTGTGAAGATCTGAAATTCTTGTGAGTAAATGGCTCTTTTTTAGTCATTAATTCTTGTGAGTAAATGTAACTTATTTGAGATCGTCATGATTTCCTCATCTGGCAGATCGTCTCTGGGGGCGTTTCGAAGCCGCATCATATATGCAAACGTATCTTATGACCGTATCCTTTGCATTTCTGTTAGATGATTTCCTAGTTTTCACTGCATCTGTTTTCTTAACTGTTTCCGTTGACATTAACTAGACATGGTTGGTTGGCGCACATCTTCCATAAGGAGAGAAACTGAACTTTTCAAGGTACGTTTTGATTTAATCTGAAGCAGTCAAAGCTTTCTGTTACATATTATCACATTTGTTTTCTGGTTACTTCGATATAATTTGATCTTGACTCTCAAACTGGTAGCACACTAGCTGTAAAATGGGACTCATCAGTTTTAGTAATCTGCTCGCTGAAAGGTAGAGGAAGCTTACTTATTAAGAACCTATTACTGTCCACTCTAGCTCAACCCGTAGTGATTCGTGTCTCTAAGGTTAAGTTCTCGCTATTAGGTCTTGGTAATCTGTAGCAGGACCACAACAGTGATAGACTCGGCATTTGTAGACTTGATATTACAACTAACATATTGCAGTCATTCATCTCAAATAACTCTTCGTGCAAGAAGCTCTGTGGGGCTTGTAACCAGCCAAAAGCAAATTTGAAAATTATATCGCTGTCTAGACTAAGACTGATAGGTGTGCTTCCACTGGTGACATATTAAACGCAGCCTCCACGGCGGTCTCTGGATGGATACAAGCATGTTGTTGATGTAGAATACTGCCCACCTGTTTCATCAGATGGAGCCCATTTTCCACCAGAAGCTGCTAAAGCCAAGGAAGCCGCACAAAGCTCGCCTAGTCCTCAGAACACACTTGAGTATCATGATATAGTGGAAGGCGAGGAAAAAAAAGAATACCTATTTTAATTTGAATGAATCGCAAGAAATTAACAGTTTCCACAAATATTCTGCAGAGGAAATGATCCGCGGTCTGCAGACTTTAGGGTGGAAGAAAGTTGATGTCAGCTTCCACTCTACCTTCTGGCCTTACTTAGCTCATAACAACATTCACGTAAACTTCCAACATCTTCACTTTGGAGTTCTTTTTTCAGGCATGAACTTAATTGAGAGATTTGGGTCTTGTTCAGGTGAAAAGTGAAAGACTTCACAAAGCAGGAGCTGGAGTTGTTGCCCATGTTGCAGATAGCATAAAACAACAAGAGTCTTCCACCTTTATCACCGCCAGCTTATAAACTGTGTAAGTCAATCTTAACATTTTGAGCCCCCCCAAAAAAAAAACTGTGCAAGTCTTCGAGTGTTTAACCGGTTAATGTTGAGTGTGTCCGGTTACTGCCTGCCGCGACAGTTCAAACGATTCATGTGTTTTATTTTATTTTTACTTTACAGTCTCTGGGAGTTTGATGCAGATCAAGAACGTTCACATTCTTGCGTTATTTTCTTTTTGGCGAAATCAAAGGAAGTACAATCCATTTCATTTGTACATTATTTTCTTGTGTTAGTTTGGTGTTGATACCACACTTGAAAGATGTTATAGATAAAGGTCTCTACATGTTTTTATTTCCCAATTCAAAATTACAGATTCATTTCGAGCTTTATAAAAAAGTTATATTCAATTTGTTTTGAAAACTTCTTAATGCTGCATTTTTCTTGTCTCTCTCTTTTATTCAGCTATATATATATATATATATTCAAAAATAATTGTGAAAAATCTTTCATGGCTCAAATTAGTCATTTATACTTGAGCCGTGCATGAAAGATTACTCTCCCCATTCTTTTAATGAACATACACAAACATAAAGAGTACTGTAGAAGTTTTTTTTGGTCCGGTGGTTAATTAAAGATTCATTGTTTTCAATACAAGGTATGAGATTCAAATCCTAAATAGTTTAATGTATTCTCATTTATGCAGATAGTGGTGATAAATTTACATAAGATCTATAATGTGGTGCAGATAAAATTGTTTGGTGTGGATACTCACAAGACTATAGATATGTCCGTTGTAAAACCGCGATGTAATTGTTCTTATAATAATAAACTAGTGTTGTAAAAACAATAAAGCGTCACGAATATGGTTTGACATTTGAAAATAGGTCCTCTTTTCCACAACAGGAAAAGGGTCCAGTTGAATCCACCGAGGGAAAAAAATAGATGGTAATGAGAAAAAACAGGGTTTAAAAAAAAAAAAAACATCCGTACAAAATTCAAGAACCACAAACACCAAAAAAAAAAACTTCCAAAAATAGATATAAGATCACATGTTTTTGCTGTTTTGTCTATCTATTCTCTATAAAAGGGTTTGATTGGATCTATCATAGCGTCTCCTCTCAACCAAAACTCACAAAATTCTCCACCCCAAAAAACTAAATTTACAAATAAAGCCCCCAAAATCTAAGAGAGGAGAAGACAGAAGACTTAAAGGACAAAGGCATAATAATGGCGAAATACTTCATCGTGTTCCTTGCCTCTGCCCTGTGTTTCACCACTCTCCTTCACTTTGCGGCCGCTGATGCCGACGACTTTGACAAATTCCACATCAAGGGCTCCGTCTACTGCGACACATGCCGTGTCCAATTCGTTACCCGCCTAAGTAAATTCCTCGAAGGTAATCAAAGACATTCTCTAATCAAATTTATATTAGGATCGATAGTATACAATCACTAGCAACATATACTATTATACAAAGTAGATCCCATTTTTATGTTTATATCAATGGTTTGAACTTTGAAGAAATATAAACTCACATTATAGTTTTGCTCTTTCTTATTCATACAAAAAATGAAAAATCTAAATTTTATATACATTTTCGAAAACAAAATATTATCGTCGCGATTTTGCGTGATTACTGTTAAATCAAGGGTTTACATTTTTTTCATTTTGTATATATAAATATTTTTCATCTTTTAAATCATTCTACATTTATTTCTCTTTTCCTATTTAATTATTTTAGGATTCTTTAGCCGTTGTAAGAAAAAGAAAAACATAGTTTTTTCAACGACCTAGCGTCCTTAAACATCTAGACATGACCTTGCTGGTTATTCACATGTTCGATAAGATTATGCAAAACCTTACCTCGTTGAGCATTTCAGGGGCAAAGGTAAAGCTTGAGTGCAAGAGTCGAGAGAACCAAACAGTGACACTGACCAAAGAAGCTGTGACCGACAAAGCCGGAAACTACCAAATGGAAGTTATGGGAGACCACGAAGAGGAAGTGTGCGAGATCATTCTCGTCCACTCACCCGACGCAGAGTGTGGCGAAGTAAACAACCAAGAGTTCCTAAGAAACGCAGCCAGGATCAGTCTCACGGCTAACGATGGCATTGTCTCCAACGAGATTCGAACCATTAACCCACTTGGGTTCATGAGGAAGACTCCTCTCGCTGATTGTCCTCAAGCTTTCAAGGAGCTTGGAATCGTCCCTGACGTCACCTTCTAAGCTTTATATAATTAATACCGATATACATCGAGCTCTCAACAATTTTAAATTTTGATAACTCTTTCTATTTCTTATATAAAAACATTTTTATTTGTTTTTATATGTTGTGGGTCTGAGATACTTGACTTACATGATGTAAAAACAAAAACTTTATATCCATGTCGGTTAACGTGAAATCAATTATCAACTCATATTGTTAACTTCTTTAGTTTAAAGTGGAAAATATAAACAATAAAGGTCGTGAAATAAGCTGAAGAGACACTAAAATAGAGCCCTACCTTTTTTTTGTCAACTATAACCTTATCATTAAATCAAATTTGATAGGAGCTTCGGTTTTCTTGAACAGAACTGAAATCTGACATTTCTTGACTTACAAGGGTGAATAAACGGCCTCATGTTCTTGTCCTTTTTGCAAGGATATCAGCACAAACATTTTCCGTACGAGTAATATAAGATAAATCGAAGAAGGTGAAACGCTCTCTAAACTTAGCAATGTTATCTAATTCGGATCGAAACCTCGGCCACTCTGACGGTTCCTTAAGCATTTTCACTAGATTCTCACAGTCTGTCATAAAACCAACATGAAGGAAACCCTTATCGCATAGGCATTCCACAGCCCAGATGAGTCCATCCAATTCGGCATGGAGGGCCGATAGACTTCTTCAACACCCTCTTTCTCCCGCTAAGAACCAACTCATGTTATTCTTAAGGCACCATCCCAATCCGCTAACCGTACCATGGTTTATCCAAGAAGCGTCAATTTGGCAGATAGGGTTGGTTTGTGTTTCAAGAGGTTGTTCTGTCCCAGGTAATGTTGTGGTATGTGCCACTTCCACCTTTTATTTCTTCTGGTTTGCTATCCTCCAGCTTTCCGCCTCTAGAATGGTATGTTGTAGGGTGTCCACTGCTGGTCTCTCAATTCCATTGAATTTTTTTTTCATTTCTTGCTTTCCATATGAACCAAATGATCCAAGGAAAGTGTGGCGCCTCTAGGCCCATTTCTTTTGTTCTCCAAAACAGGAAGTCCATGGTTTGGTATAAAGATGAATTCAGGAAGCAACCCGGAAGGGACGGAAAATCCGATAAAGCCCAAACCTGTAAGGCTGGGGGGCACTCAAATAAGAGATTATTGATTGTTTCCTCTGTGGCCCCACATCTGGGGAAGCTCTTATCCGTGCAGATATGTCGGTAGGCAAGGCGTTGGCAAGTCGCGACACATCCCGACAGAGCTTGCCACATAAAGTGTCGAAGCTTCCAGGGGGTCTTAATCTTCCAGACATAACTTTTTAAGGGGTAATACTTGGCTCTAACACCTCCTCATTGGCTAGATCCAGATTCGTCTTTCGTAGAAGTTCGTACCATGATTTTACTGTGTATGCCCCGGAAGTGGTATGGTTCCAGATGTAACCATCTAAGGTGAGATTACGACTAGGTCTCAAGCCAAGGATTAATGGTACATCTTCTGGGTGGAAGAGTTCCCCTATCTTGGGTTCATCCCACTCACTTGTTCCTCGTCTTATCAATTGGTATACCATAAGATCATGGTCTCTTGGACCCATTGGGTCACCTCCTCTCGGCACTCGAGCCGGAATATCTGGGATCCACTGCTCATCCCACACTCTAGTATTACATCCCGATCCAATCCTCTTTCTTAATCCAAGTTTCAAAAAATCCATTGCGGTCATAATACTACGCCATCCATATGACGGGAGTATACCCTTCGTTCTTTTAAGGGATAAGAATTCTTGTAGTATCTTCCTTTCAAGATTCTCGCTAGGAGGGAATGAGGGTCTTCGATCAATCACCACATTTGGTTGGCTAATAAGGCAAGGTTTTGATCATGTAGTTCTCTAAAACCGATGCCTCCCATATCTTGTGGTGTACAAATCTTATCCCATGCGATACAATGAAGCCCCTTACTATTTTGTTTAGAACTCCATCAAAATTTTGAGAAAAAACTCCTTAGTTTATCAATCACGCCTTTCGGAAAAAGGAAGCACGACATCGTGTATGTCGGTACAGCTTGTGCCACATATTTGATTATGTACCTCATTTCCTCCTTTAGAGAGTAAACTTGCTGACTAGGTACCCACCTGGTTATTGAGTCTTACTTGCACAAAGCATCATACTTTCTTTTTTGAACCACATATCTATTCGAGGAGACCTAGGTACATACTCATACCCCCTTCATTTGTAATACAAATCGTGTTATTGATTACTCGTCGAATACCAGAATTGACTCTACTCCCGAAAAATACGGACGATTTTCTGGGGTTTAGTTGTTGACTCGATGCCTCTCCGTAGATATAGATAATAATCAGGATCTTGACACTCTGTCGCATATTCGCTTTACAGAAGAATAAGCTATCATCTGCAAATATGAGGTGTGAGTCGGTCGGACTGGCTCTAGCTATCCTTAATCCCGAGATTTTGTTTTCCTCTTCCGCTCCCTTGAGGAGGAAAATAAGCGCCTCTGTACAAAGAACGAAAAGGAAGGGTGATAATGGATCCCCTTCTCGAAACCTCTGGTGGGTTTTATTCTGCCCCTTGGTTCTCCGTTTATCAAAACCTGGTACGAGACCGAGGATACGCAAAACATCATCAGGTCAACCCATTTCTTGCGAAGCCAAACTTGAGAAAGAGTGCTCGTAAGAATTCCCATTCTAGTATATCATATGCTTTGCTCATGTCCGTTTTTATGGCCATAAAATCATATTGGCACATACGGTTTTTCCGGAGAGCGTAAAATTTTTTTTGCGCAAGCATAATATTATTTGTAATAAGGTGTTTAGCCATAAAGGCCGATTGTGTTTCTGATATTAGATTTGGAATGGATTTCTTCAATCTTTTACACATAATTTTGAGATGATCTTGTAACTTACGTTACAGAGGCTGATAGGTCAAAATTCCATCATTCCTCGTGGTCGGTCTTTCTTTGGAATTAGACATATATTTGTCTGGTTTAGCCTTCGATCGAATTTCCCTGTCGAGAAGAAACCTTTGACCAACTTCGTCAAATCTTTTCTTATCACTTGCAAGAATCTCTGGTAGAAACGGCTAGTCATGCGCTTTATCTGGATTAATATAAAAAGGGCTGCTTTAATCTCTTCAATTGAGGGATCTGAGACTAGAGTATTATTAACATGTTGTGGTACTTTCTCGGTAATGAACTGGAGAGAATCAGTGAAGTCTGTGGGGGTTTGTACCTGTGAAGAGGTCTTTGAAATAATTCACCGCAACTCGCTTGATTGCTGTCGGATTTTCCGCCCAATTACCTCTTTCGTCTTTAAGAGCTATGATTCGGTTCCTGGCTTGCCTTGTTTTGTGAGGGAATGATGGAATTTTATATTTTTTATCACCATCTTTGTGGAAGAGAGTCCGACTTTTCTGTCTCCAAAACGTTTCCTCATCACGGATGCCGTACATAGTTGGCGTCTGAGGTTTTCTGGCTCGCCACCGAGAGGTCGAAGCGGGGGCCTAGCCCTTTTTTATATGAATGATCCAAAAGTATTTGTTTCTTACTCGGACGAGCACATGATCGATATTGAATCCATCTTTGAGGGCCATAAAATCTGTATGACGTTCGTTTATGGTGATCCGGTAGTTGAATACCGAGAAAATGTATGGGAGCGGCTTACGAGGATGAGTCTCAATCGGCATAATGCATGGTTTATGTTAGGCGATTTTAATGAAATCATTGGAAACCACGAAAAAGAGGAGGAAGACGGAGAGCAGAATCCTCCTTCATTCCTTTTCGTACAATGCTCAAGAATTGCAGGATGATCGAATTCCCTCACAAAGGAAATTCTCTCTCTTGGGTGGGAAAACGTAGATCTGGAAAGGTCAAATGCCGATTATATAAAGCTGTCGGCAATGATGATTGGCACTATTTGTTTTCCCACACAGTTGTGGAGTATTTAAAATTATGGGGTTCTGATCATAGGCTGGTCTTAGCAAGAGTACAATCTGTGATACGACATCGGAGGAAAAACTTCATATTCGATAAAAGGTGGTTTGGAAAATGGGGTTTTGAGAAAACAATGGTAACAGGATGGGGCCCACCGGATGGAATACGGATTTCCATGACAAAGTGATTTCTTGTAGAAAAATTATCTCCTCTTGGAAGTCAACATTAACTACAAACTCAACAAGACTCATTTAGAAACTTAAAGATCAAGTAGACAAGGCTACTACAGGCGATAATACAATCATAAAATAGAGCCCTACCTAAAGCCTAAAAGGAGGCGGTATCAAATGTTTGTATATTATTCCTTAGTGGGCTTGAATGTCAATATTCACGTTTCCATGTTGTGCGTTTACACAACATGCGTTTGCACGACTTTTAGAAAAATGAAATTTGTAAGAAAACGTAGATTGTACTGTTGTTTACTTGATTGGTAACTGTTGTAGTTTTAGTTTTTTTTTTATTGCTTTACTTAGGTAGTTAGGTTATAGATTTTTTGATTTTATTATTTTGGTATAATTTTTTAAAAAAATATCTGATTGGTTCAATAATTGATGATGATTCTTTTCAAATTCATTTTATTTTATATTATATAAATAATTGAAAATTTATATTATATATTAAGCACAGAATTATAAATGTGCATGTGTATATATATTAGCGAATATATATTTTAATAGATAAAAATGTTGACTAAGAAAAAATATTTAAGCTTATGTTAATTTTTTTTCTGTAAGAATTTTATTAAGGTCTAACATGTCAAGAAACAATAACAGATTATAAAGCCCAAATCCATCTACATTTGCACTTTTGATAAAATTAAAACCCATTAACGACCCAATGTATTGATCGGAAGGCATCAAGAAAAGACCATGTGTAAGAATAGAAACACACAAGAAGAGGGGTTGGTTGACATGTTGACGCTGAACTCTCTACGAGTCGACACCGCATCACCGCCGGGCTCCGAGAGGCGAGAACCGTCACTGGAAACCTTCACACCAGAAGCCACTAATGCAAGCTTTGCGAAACCTGATGTCGCTGCTAAGAAGATCTACCAAAAACTCACCAGTTTCTCATCTCGATTCCCATCTCATACGCTAAATCTCCATCTGGGATTAAAGGGAACAAAGCTTATGTTATTTAGAAAAGGTAAATCTATTAAACTATATATTTTTAAAGCATTTAAAATCTTGATGTAAAAAATATTCATTCCACAACTAAAATAGTTAAATACTAGCATAATTCACCCATACTATGTGAGTACAAAGTTTTTAATATTAATATTAATTTTTTTTATCTAATCTATATATTAAAACTGATATTTTTAAATTTAATATTACTAATAGTTATAAAATTCTTAATATATTATCAAATAGCAAATATATTATCGATTGTGTTTGATATTTTTAAATTTTTACTACCGATATTATGTATATACTAAATATAATAAAATAATTATTAAATCAATGTAATAAATAAATAAATTTATATATTTAAATTATTAACAATTAATTTTATATTTTCAAATTTAATATTAATAATTATTATAATGTATAGTATAAAACTGGTTTATCTATAACTAACATATCTAGTAGACTAGTAATATCTCAAAATCAAAAAGATTATAGAAATTATTTGATATTTTAATGTTTTATTAAAGAGATTATGTGTATCTAATAAATATAATAAATAATTATTTAAATTAATATAATAAATTTAAAATATGATTAACATAGTAAAAACCTTGATTTCTTTAAGAATAATTTAGTAGTCAACCATTTTGAGATCAATAAAAACTAAAATGCATTTCCCAATTAATATAAAGATAAGTTATTAATAAAAAAGTAGATATTTTATTTTAAAGACTTGAGTTTTAACAAAAAAACCAAACTTGATTGGTTTGTTTTTAGTGTAGATGGATAAACGGTTTTTTAAAGTATTCATATCACTTATTAACACACAATAGAGCTTGTGTCTCTCATGCTGTTAATACATCATACTCTTTAAACCTTGTGAAAATATCACATCAATTAATTAAAAATTCTCACAACCAATCAGAAATAACCGTTGTCTACGTCTGTATTCAAGTGTGTCAATGTATTCCCCCCCCCCATTGTATTGGTTCATTTTGTCTTATACATCGTGCATATCGCCATTTGCACTAAAGAAAAATCTCTCAATCGAAACCCTAAATACATCTCCTCCTCCTATGATGCTCGCATCCTCGCCAAAAAAGCTTCACGGTCGTTGTCCCATTTGTAGCAACACCATAATCTGTATTTCCTTCTCTTTTCCAAATAATCCAATTTTCCATAGCCCTAAATAAATTGAAGGTTCGTCGTTACTGTATATGAATCGATTCGATTACTCTAAAGTATTCTTGACAAATTTGCAGGTTTGCCGATTCACCTCCTCATACGTAACCTTTGATGCATCGCCTCCTCCTGGTGTTGAAAGCATCTTCGCCGGAAAAGCTTCTTGATTGTTTATCTCCCTCCGTAATAACACCATCAACCCTAATGCCATTTCCTGTCAAAATAATCATATTCTCTATAGCCCTACATAAATCACTTCCTCCTATTTCATCTTCTTAGGTGAAAAAACAAATCAAAGGTTCGTAGTTACTGTCTCTGATTCACCCGATTAATATAGAGCTTTCTCCTTTTTTCTATCAGATTTCTGACGATTAGATCAACAAAATTGCAGATTCGCCACTTCATCATCATCTTCGTTTGGATAGATCCAAGGTCCCATGTTCTGAACGTCCAACCTATTGTCGAGTTCGGGTAATAAACTGAGAACTCGAGAAAGACATACTGTCATATGCTGATTCCAATCATTTACAGTCGGAATACAACACTGATTAAGGTGATTAGCTACCCCTTCCGTCATATTAATATCCTCATGTTCATGAAACTGATAAAACTTATGAACGAGTCAGAGAACACCGAATGGTGTTAACCAATATCAAGAGAAGGACATACCGTCATATGGCGAGTGCAATCATTAACAGTCAGAATATAACACTGGCTCAGGTTATGAGCTATCCCCTACGTCATAGTAATCTTTTACTCTTCATGAATCTGAAATTTTTTAAGAACAATGTTATTTCTTCCCAGTTATAATGATGAGCCGGGGAACACCAAATGGTGTTAAACAAGATCGAGGGAAGGACATGCCGTCACATGCTGAGTCCAAACATTAACGGTCGAAATACAAAGCAAGGTGCTTCAGTTCCCTTTTTCATATAGATCTTCATGTGTTCACATTTTTGTCCACGTCTTTTCAAAACGATTTCAGTTCTTTCGTTTTGTACCCCTTCTCAAACGATGATGAATCTTATTCCAAAAAAAAACAAAAAAAAAATTACACAAGGTGATCATTGATATAGATGCTTAACATCAATTTTTTATAAGCGTTGTGCGATTTGTTTTCCAGGTTACTCTCTTCAGAAAATGTTTTCTGTTGTATGGAGAGTCTAATCCCTCCCTATTATCGCCTCAAACAGCCTACACTCAACATCAGAACATCTTCTGTTTGGGAAGTTAGCCTCAAAATCGTTGCAGCCATTTATATTGGTATTACTAATGTTCAACCCAACTCCATTGTTATTATTTATTTTAACTTGTCGTGTATTAACCATATTTATAAGTAAAACAAATGTTGTGTTAAGAGACTTGCTCCATCACTTTTGTTACGTGTACATTAAGTTTCATAGTATGAAAAAATGATGTTATATCAATGTTATATCATCATGAATTCAGTCCTTAATGTTTTTCAATAACCAAGTTACATGATCTATTTGTTGCAGCCATAACTCATGTTCTTTTCTATATTACAGACTACCCAAATGAGTCTTGAATCTTAAATACAAACCGATAAGTCTCTTCTGCTAGGAAAGATCTTCTAAGAAAATCAGCCGACATCAATATGCAACAGGTAATTTTAAGACTTGTCTATGTCCTACCAATATAAATATAATAATACACATTCAATTGTAGTCCACATTGATACAGGTTATGATAGTTTTTTCCAAGAAATCATATTCAAACCAATTGCATTGATATTACTTATAAGTAGTCTCTAATGTGTTTTACATATTTAGATCTAAAGCAAATGTGTACATTAACTACTTATAAATCAACCCCTATTGTGCTTTCAATAATTAGACCTAATAACAAATGTGTGTACTTAAACTACGAGATATATACAAGATATATATAGATATTGTTCATATAATCTATGAAACGATAAACTTCCTTGTAGATGAAGCAGTTTTTGCAGACTTCGTCAAAATCCCCAGCCTCGAAACCTTCACCAAGCTCGATTAGAGAGAGAAGAATATCATATTCATGATAGTGCCTCACACTCATCTCTAGAACAACATAACGGCTGTTTTCTTGACATAGCCTAACTGCTCGCAATCCTTTCTCCTCCCAATGTTTCTTGGTGCAGTTAGACCCCTCCGTGAGATGATTCTCATTGATTAGAATCATTTAATAGAGATACATAGCTTATGGGTGTTTTGCTTCTGCGGAAAACTTGAGCTTCCTAGAACCTGATATTATTTCCTTAAGAAAAGAGAACTCTATTATACCACATAAGAAAATGGCATGCAGATTTCCATACTTAAAAAGATAATCTGTTTTTTTTCCCCAGGAATTCTCTCCAATGGAAGGGGAAAAGTGTTTTTGAGCTTCAACTTCTTCAGGATATTAGGGTATTTGGAGAGGAAAAAAATGTCTTGCCTGTAAATATGCATTCAACCAAATTAGTGTGAGATTCTTCTCCTACTTTTCTCAAGATGATAGCTAGAACATCATAGGGAAGGTCTATGAACTTTAGGATATATTCTGTTTTTTTCATAATGTTATGTTGACTTTGGTAGAATGATGAAATAGTAGGATATGCATGCCTTATTTATATATCAAGGTAAGCAGTTAAACGAACTGAGAAGTTAAACAGTCTTCAGTTCTCCTTTAATGCATATAAATTACTAATTAAATAGTTGATCGTCCCTGATTTTGATTCATATAGTATGGAACATTAAAAAATAGGGAATTTAATATGAAATTTTGACTGACTGCAAGAAATCTCTTTACAACAAATCTGTTTCAGTAACTACTTCTCTTTTTACGTGCAATGTCTTTTCAACCCAAGTTTTATGAATGTTGTCCTCCCTAATTAGTAGTACCTTTAAACTTAAGCATTCATGTATTGATTAGTTACAAAATACAATGCATCTACGAGTTTGAATGCCTTTGTGTAGATGGAAAGCCAAACTAAATGTAACTCATTAGCTTTATTCTTTGCATTATATAGATCATTTAAATTTTTGCATTTATTATTCATCATGATTTTGTTTCAAACTATAGCACTACAAGAAATATGGGTATTGATAGCACCACGAAAACGCTATCATATGTCTATGATAGCGTTTCCATAAACGCTATGTTTGCCGCTGCCATCTTAGGTCTGCCATCTACTATAGCACTAATTTGAGATGCTATCATATACCTGTCTACGATAGCGCTAATTTTGTTGTGATTATATAGTTTTCAGTAGCATTGATTTATCGCCATTTTATAAATAAATGCAGCATATTATTCGTGCAATAATACATATTTTGGTGGCAATATTTTCGAGTTGTATTATACTTTATACTAGCGTTTTATAGTTGTTGTGTTATTATTTAAAATGACCAATTTTTATGGTTATTGTATATCCTATTAACACTTTTATATTTTGCCATATTTAATGTTAATTGGAATTATAGAAAATTTATTATATAATATTGTTTTGAATTATGGTTTTGAATTATTATTTGAAAATCAATTACAATTGCATAAATATATTAAAATTTTATAAAATTAGAATTATAAACATAATATCAAACTTAAATTTGTTTGTTTGAGCTTTATTCCTAACAAAACATCTATCTTACAAAAAAGTATATGGGGCTTTAGATTCTGGTTTACTCTTCTTCCCCATTATGTTCTCTTCCTCAACTTCCTCATGCTCCTCTTTGGTCAAAAGTTCGACATTCAAACTCGTTAAATACCTGCATAAATTCAGACAGGGATACCAACAAACATTGAAGCTCTCACCAAGCAAATATAAAATGGGGTTGAGATATTAGAGAAAGAGGTGAAAAAGAATTACTTGGCAGAAGACAAAGGAATTGAATATAAGTGTGTTCTTGACTTTGTAAGCATGATCTTGACTTTTGTTCTCCAGTCTCAGTATACTCTCTCCATGAAAGTTTAGGAGGAGCAATGCAGTCACTTGGCAAGCAACCTGGAAAAGAGGGGTTAAGACCATGTTTCCTAAATAACAAAATCATGATATGACTGAGACATAAAAGGTGAATGCAGTTGTGTTTACTTCATTGAAACATATGCAGTGGATAATCTTTAAGAATTACCTCGTCGCTTATAACACGCAGTGGATGCCATACGCTCTTGGACAGTCAGATTTTCAGGAAGAGAAGCTTTATATACAGGGAAAGTCAACACAATTCATAAACAATGAGAAGCGAGTAACAAATCAAGTAACCGTTGAAAACAGTCCTATACACATCAATGTAATAAAGAATGAGAGAGATTTGAGTTCCAGTCTATACATGAACTCCCTGCAAAGGATGCAATTAAGAGAACAATTGTCAAGTAAAAGGTGCATAAAGTAAGCCAAAAACCATCACAAAATCAAGGTTTGTAATATAAACCTGGACAAGAATGGTCATGGAAGCTAGGAACATGGCTTCCACGAGGTACCAGTGTATGTACACTTCAGATGACACTTCATAGCTCATTCATGGTTTAGAACTCACTTTGGCTAGTTTCTTTGCATCTCTCCTCTTCTTGACTTTTCTCTTCTTATCATTGCCATCGAAATTCAGTTTCTCTACCAAACAAAAAAGAGAGAGAGTCAGATACGTTATGTTATTATCACACACAAAAGAGACAGCTTGGAATACTTGCACAAGACATCCAACAATGCCACAACTTGAGCAATTAGATACTGATCAAAAGTCAAAACATTTCCAACCCATGATCTGAGAATTTCGTATAGAAGATGCTTACGAAATCTCAGATAGATATGTATGAATTTTTAAGGTTGGAAGTTGATATACTAATGATAATGGCTGTACCCTCTTTCTCTTGGTCATTTTGTCGAACAGGTTGTAAGCAACTTGCCTCTTCGTCCCCATTAGAATCTTCCCCACCGTTGCTCCCACCAGCATCTGCGACACTATCATTAGACTCATCACGGGTCTGAATCATTTCTGTCGGAAGTAGAGGTCCGATAACTTTCCTCCGACGAGATGCTTCCTCTTTGAGCATCTTCTTTCTTATACGCTTCCTCTGTGCTCGACTCGGTTTCTTTACTGTCTTTGACTCATCTCCGTTTTCATCGTCATCGCCGTGGTTTGTTGAATCGATTTTCACGTAATCCTCTGAAATGACTCGGATGTGAATTCCATACAAACTCGTCAACCTCGGA
Organism: Orychophragmus violaceus; assembly: GCA_030180135.1. Classification (NCBI taxonomy): domain Eukaryota; kingdom Viridiplantae; phylum Streptophyta; class Magnoliopsida; order Brassicales; family Brassicaceae; genus Orychophragmus; species Orychophragmus violaceus. The sequence continues at coordinate 23,013,884 of CM058229.1, forward strand.
GAAAGAGACTAACCCGAATCAGACAGAATCAAAGAGAGAGTGAATACCCAAATTCACCGTTGATGAGAGCCTTAATTGGACCAGCTCATTGACCTCTAAGACGCTAAAGACCTCTTCGAAAGTTTCTGAGCCATCCCCTCCATTCGACTTATACGGATGAATTAGCCTTCAGAATCGCCGGCAGAAGTGAGATGCGGGCTCGTCGTTTCTGGAAAGCGGAAGCTTCATCTAGAGACAGTGAAGCTGTGTTCGAAGGCTCGGATTGACGGAGGAGTCCCTAGAACCCTAGAGAAAAAAGAGAGGTGAATGTTTTTTTTCTAAACACTTCGTGAAATGAGGTTAATTTTTCCCATCACCGCCCTTAGGCTCTGAATTATTTTGGGTTCCCGCTAAAATTATTGATTGCAGTGCCGAAAAAGTTTTATTTTTGTTTAGAAAATTCTTAGTCTTGCTTAATGTTAAGAACTAAGATTAAAATCTTCAATACCCTTAACTAACATGATATAATTGAATATCATAGAAACCAAACTCGATTTAGATTTGATATAATTGAATATCATAGAAACCAAACTAACATTACAAACATAGAAGTTTTGAAATATTTTATTTAGAGTTTATGACATTGTAGTATAAGTTTCAAATTTAGGGGTGAGTATAGATTTAGGGTTAATGACATTGTGATATATATATTTATAAATGGGGATAGAGAATACAATTAATTAGGATTTATGGTTTATGACATTGTAGTATATGTTTAGGGTATAAGATATTGAAATATAGGGTTTGGAAAACAATAATTCTTGTATAAATGTTGAATTTTAGTTTAAGGTATGTTATAGTAATTAGATTTTGATTTATAATTTAGGGTTTTAATATTTATTTAGAGTTTAGGGTTTAAGGTTTAGAGATTTGAGGGTTTAGGGATATAAGGATTTATGGTTTAGACTTGAATTTGAACTTAATGTTTTAAAATATTAGATTTGAAAAATAATAATTCTTTTATAAGTTCTTTGGATTTAGGGTTTAGACTTAAGTTTTGATATTTGGGAGTGAAGATTTAATTGATGATCTTTTTGTTCTTATAATTTATGATATGATTTAGGTTTGGTTGGATTTGGGGTATTGGAATATAGGTTTAGGGTTTAAGGTAGGTTTAGGACATTGTAGTATATGGTTAGGGTTTAGGGTATTGGAATCTTAGTTTTAGATATGTAATAGTAATTATTTTTTTTGTTTTATAATTTAGGTTTTTGATATTTATTTGGAGTTTAGAATTTAGGGATTAGATATTTTGTGAGACTTATTAACTCTTACACTTCAATACTTTAAACCCTAAACTCTAAACTAAATGTTTCAAAACTGCTTAAAAAAAATATATTTTCCATTTCTGTTATATATATATATATTCCATTTCTGTTATATTTTCCATTCTGTTATATTTTCCAATTTTAATTTTATGTTCCTAGAGTAAAACAATAAATTTTTAGAAGAAATGTCTGCAACCTTCAAAATATACGAGACCCCTATATTTGTGTTTCAACGATAAACACCCTTCCCAAATAAATTGAACCAAGATTACACAACTTTCTTTTCTGTTCAATTGTCATCCACATTAGTGTTACAGACTCCATGGTTTATTTCAAAAGTAGAAGATAAATAAATAGTTTATACACTTCAAGTCATACATAATGATATCATTATTATAGCGTATGCTCAACTCAAACTACTAGAGAATCCAAAAAGATGAAGCAGATAGTTGTCTATAACGCAGAGCTACCACCCCTTCTGGACATGGTCTACATAACTCCATTCATCAGACCTTGAAACGATTTCCCAACTCCAGCTCCGATGTCTTCTGCAAAATACTTCGCCTGCCACACAATATGTAATGACAAGTTCTCATTCCAATTCGTAGTAGTGTCAATAATACAGCAAAGCGAGAAAGGTTTTGTTTTACCTCTTGTATGCTTTTCTTCAGATCAAAAGCATCTTTGACTCTGTCATCCAAGAACGCCCATGTATCGCGATACTCTAGCTCAAAATGAAATGATGATATCAACCTTCAAACTTAATCACATAACACAATGTATTAGAGAGAGGAGGAGAACTTTAAGACCTGGGGAATCATCGGTAAGCATGTAAATATTTGTGGTTGAGTAAACTCCTCTAAGAATAGTGTGCTTGACATACCAATCTAAATCCGTTGCCATATCTCCAACAGTGTGCCATATCTCATCAACTAACACTGCCCGTTGCTTAAAACTCGTTGGGACGTTCACTGGATGCGCCTGTTTTGTCAATGAAATGTATTCAAACACCAGGATTTGCTTAATCTTATCACAAAACAGAGAGAATCCCAAAGCTTACTTGGATGCTAAGAGCTTGAGGCCATTTTGACATGTAAGGGATCTGCATTTCTAAGCGAATTCTGATGAGCTTGGAGATACGTTCACATGGAATCAAGTTTTGCAAATCCAATCCAGAGTCTATTACGTCGATAAGCAATTGTAGGCATTCATCCATGAAGTACTGAACAAGAGCAGAACAAAAATGAAATCAACACTAACATCCAATGACAACCTCAAAATCAGAGCATTTAGTGATTACATATAATATTAGGGACGACGACATTACCTCAACAAGTGCAGCTTCTTTCCTGGGAAATGAATCAACGATCGAAGGAGACACACCAACATCTCTTGAACCGGCAATCATAGCTTCTTCAGTCCAACCTAATCTCGGCTGCAGAATCTCCCAAATATAGAAATTAATCTCCAAAAGAAGGAAACTTGACGGGAGAAAAGTTGAATCTGGAAACAAATATACAAACCACGTGACGAAGAGACGCGGATAGAACACGAGCCTGCTCTTCCTGAAACTCAGCTCTCGGTTTCCTGCTCTCGTGTCGACGTGGTCCTTCCCCTGTAGCCGTGGAAGAAGAAGAAGAAGACGCCGCCACCGTGGGACCCGATTGATTAAGGTTTACAGATTGATTATAAGTGTAAAAACTGCATTCCTGCCACTCCTATGCAGACGAATAAAGAGAGGAAACTCAACCATGCCATTTTTGTGTTTGTGGACCGGTTCAGATCTTGCATCTCTTCTTCCCTGAGGAGACAGACACCAAATCAAGTTACATAATGATCAGAATTACATCACCAAACATGTGAGAATGAAAGTACAAGTCTCTATACCTTTCTCTAAGATAAAACATCTCTTCATGAATCGAGTTGACAGTATCAAGAAGGCTCTTTACCTCAAATTCCATGGTCTGCCACAAAACGACCAACACAAAATGCATAAGAACACTCATGCATGGTCCTAACACCATCACATCCATTCAGCTCAAACAATTTCGCTATTTCAAGTCTCAAAACTGGGAAAATTTCCTTATCTAAATAGTTCAGGAACCTCTCTCATCCACACAAAAGAGATGCAGAAAGAAAAGGAGCTTACTTCAACTTGGCTCTTCTTGGCAACAGTAGCCCAGCTCTTAGATTGAACACCGGTCCTCCACTCAAAATCAATGCTCAGAGTCACCTCAGGCTTATGATCGACAGCAGAGAAACAAGCCATGTAATCTCCTGTTTCCACTGCCGAGAACGCAAATTGCCCAGATTCCACTTGATCCGCGTGATGGTATGCGTTCCCAGAGCTTGACGTTACCTTTATAAGATCGCACGCATACGAAATCAGTTCCGTCAAAAAAACTTACCCATCGATGAAGTGCATAGACCATAAGTGTGAAAGGAAGGGATAACGGTGGACCTGAGCTTGTATCAATTACTTAATCAAGAAAGATAAATGAACTCACACGATCCATGGAACGAGAGGGTCCTCACCATCACCATCGTTTTCATCGATTGAAACCCAAGAGCATAGACTTGAAAACTGAAAGATGAACTTTGTTTCTCGACGAGATTCTTCCTTAACCAGTGATCGGTGTGGATTTGAGAGCGTGTTTGAGAAGACAAACACTGCTTCCTCTCCAGATTTGAGCTCCCAACTTTGATATAATGCTAGGACTAAGGGAAAACAAGGCACAACTCACCACGCCGGCAGTGAAGACAGACGCCGGAGATGGATCGCCGACGAACACAGTTCTACGGTTGGAGGCTGTGACGAACGGGAGAGAGGTGAAAGAGAAAGAAATGTTGGTGTTAATTTTGGTGGGTTTAATGAATTTCTCAAAGTAAAGAAAAAAGACTTACAAATTTTTTATGCCACAACTAAATTTTTGGTGGTAAAGTGATATTTTTCAAGAAATATTTGGCGCCTCTAAGTGTTAGGAAGAAGAAAAAAAGTGTTACTAAGACATAAATTGGGACTTTAGCTTCTCCGTTGATTTTTTTTTTTTAAAAACCCAGCATAGCATTGATTAAAAGTTATAATACATTTAACATTTTTGCTCGGCACTTTTAATAGCAGTTTATGAATTCGTGCTATCGCAATATGCTATCAATACGCCTATTTCTTGTAGTGTATGTTTGCATCTGCCTATTTTCTTCTCTATCATTTCTCTATAATTCTAAAGATATTTAAAACCCTACAATGATAAAAGTTTGAAATTATCTTCCCTTTTTCAGGTTTGCTTCAAAATTATATTTTCTAAACAACAAGATATGAAGCTTCAATCTTCTGATCCTCCGGTATCAAAAGTGTATGATGATCTAAAAGATCCAACAAAGGTACGTCACCCTAACACGTTTCATTAGTATCCTTGTCTTATGAACTTTGCTTAGAATAATCTCCTATATGTTTACTGAATACACACATATAAGTAGTACCAATTCATTCTTCATCACTAACCTCAGTTATTTTATTTCTTTACGTCTATCTGCACAAAGGATTTCTTAATGCCAAGAAGACATATTTAACTACTCTTTTGCTGATAACTGTCACCCACGGCAATTTCAAGCAGGGAAGAACAAACATAGTGTAGTTGTGCATGTTTTACGGATGTGGGAAGCTAGGAACTTCAAACTCAATGGAATTCTCATGAGTCTTGATTTATTTCTCATTGAGGAGAAGGTAACACGTTCCTAATTACGCTAGTATTCTTCACATCCCGAATATTTAAGAAAATGTATTAGCGTTGATATACAATAATAAATTCATGCAAGGCACTGTGATCCAAGGATCAATCTATTACCAAAGAATCCACAAGTTCAAAGATATGATAAAGGAAGGGAAGATATATCTCATAAACAACTTCAAAATAGTTCCCATCTATAGTCCCTACAAGGTCACAGATAGTCCTTACAGCTTACGATTCACTGACAGAACCCATATCATTGAAGTGGCTGAGGAATTTTTTTTCATTAAACGTGAAAAGTTCAGAATCCAAAGTTATGTTGAATTCCAAAAGATTTGCGGGAACCAAAAACATCCATTTGCTAGGTAAAAAAATTCCAGAAATCTATTGTACATACTCCAAGTGAAAGTCGTATTGTCGAGATGAGACAATCATATGACACTGGGCAGTCATAATGCTTTGCTAGAAGCCACTTATGATCAATGAGTTTAGAACTCATTGCTAGTGTTATATGATCCTACAGGGTCACACACCTACGAAAACTGGACGTTGTATATGAGGTTGATCATTAATGTAATGATCGGGTGAATGCATATTTGATATGCATTCAATACCAAGTTTCTGGGCAGTGTCGATCGACACAATAAGTGTGTCGATCGACACAGATCGGCATTGTCGATCGACACAAAGAGTGTGTCGGTCGACACAAAGAGTGTGTCGGTCGACACGACTCACGGATTACCAGATTAATTCGGTTTAATCGTTGGTTAATTCCGTTTTGATTTAAGTCGACATATATAAGATATATGGTCGACCTAAACTCGATCTTAACCTAATACACAGCCACCAGAAAAGAAACAGAAACCTCTTGAGAGATCTGATCTCTAAAGGCACTAGCATCCCTTCTGTTCAGTTTGTGTGCGTGTGGATACCAGTAGAGGCGCAGCATTTGAGGCGCTCTAGATCTCGATTATCTGCAAATCTTCCGCTGCTAATCACCAGGTAATTCTGAGATCCCAATGATTCAATTACATGAACCCTAGATCCTAGGCTTGGAATTCAGACCAGGGTTGCCTAATTGGATTAGGAACTGCTAGAAATTCCTTCAGTGGTATCAGAGCCTTAGGGTTCCATTGAATCTGTAGCATGTTGATTAGATTAGTTGAATCTGGATCTCTGTATAGTTGATACAAGCATGCTAAAATTCGTTTTCATGAAAATCTAGTTTTAGGTTTTTGACTTGAAAAACGATTAGGGTTTATCGCCCTGTGTCGATCGACACCAATCCGGTATCGGTCGACACAGAAGGATAACCCGAATAAAATTTGTTTCGCCTAGTGTCGATCGACACAAACCTCGCGAGATAGATGAATCGGTTCAATTAGATTGGACCGGTTATCGAGCTTGGTTAATAATGGTTGAACACTGTGAATGGTTTAATTGCGATTGGTTTGATCTGGTTGGTATCGACCGATGCTAATGTAGCATCGATCGACACCGACCGTTATTCAAAACCGGATCAATTGGATTGATCGGTTATCGCGGATTGCTTTTGCTTATTCTGCATCGATCGACACTATAGTAGTGTCGGTCGACATCAGATTCGATGGTTTAGGTTATGGAACCTGAAATCACAGAACCAAAGCAAGATAAATCAATTAATTAGAAGAATTAAAACATAATAAAACTGAACGTTTTAAATGGTTCCGTTCCTCAACCAAATATCAAGTGATACTTGATGTCTTTCCAATCTTGTCAACTGTCAAGACCCATTTAATTGTGCGATAGACTTGCAGTGCAAGATGTCCACAATTTTATGAGTAAGACAGAGGTAATCGTGTTGATGGATTTGCAGTGCAAGACATCGACAATTACATGACTTAAAAGATTGGTTTACTTGACTGGGCCATCAAAATCGTTTTGGGCTCAGAGACATCAGGTGGATTGGACATGAGATGTCAATCCACAACCAAGAGTTATATTGGATATAACTAGCAAAGAGTTGCTTACCTAGATAGCTAAAATTTGGGTGATAGCCAGTGGCTCACTCAAGTTTAGTAAAGTAAGGGTCTTGGATCATTATATTCATCTGAGGAAACATTGTTTGAATATAATGCGAGTTTTCTTAATAGTTAAGACTTCTCATTTCTTGAACATCATAACTAAAACCTCCCTTGTTTTTCAGCTATGTCTAGCACAAACCATCGTAACAATTTCTCCCTGCGATCCGTCCTTGAGAAGGACAAGTTAAATGGATCAAACTTTCTTGAATGGTATCGGAACTTGAGAATCGTTCTCAAACAGGAGAAGAAGGACTATGTCCTTGAGAAAGTTCTCCCTAAGAAGTACCGAGCCAATGCCTGGCAGTCAGATAAGGATGCTTGGGATAAGCATTCTAATGATGCGGTGGATGTGAGTTGTCTCATGTTGGCTACCATGAACTCGGAATTGCAGAAGCAATATGAGTACGTGGAGTCGCCAATACAGATGATCACTGGCCTGAAAAGTATGTTTCAGAAGCAGGCACGAACTCAGAGATACCAGACGGTTAGATCTCTGATTGAGTGCAAGCTACCAAAGGGCGAACCAGTTAGTCATCATGTCAATAAGATGATGGGTTATATTGATAACCTGGGGAAACTGGATTGTCCCATTAGCCAAGAGTTGGCTACTGACATCATTCTGCATTCACTGCCGTCAAGCTATGATCAATTTGTTATGAACTACAACATGAACAACTTGACGAAGACGTTGACTGAATTGCATGGGGTGCTTAAGACTGCTGAACCTAACATCAAGAAGGACACCCCAAATGTCCTTATGCTACAAAAGGGTAAAAAGTTTAAGAAACTCGGTAAGAACAAAGGTGATGGCAAGACGAGCTCGATTGTGAATCCAAGCGAGTCTAGTCATGCTCCTAAGGTTAAAACCAGTCCTTCTGAAGATGTTAAGTGCCGTTATTGTAATGGTTATGGGCATTTGAAAAGAAACTGCAATAAATTCTTGGAAGATTATGAGAAGCTGAAGAAGACGTACGAGACTTCTTCTTCAGGTATTATGTTATAGAAGTATATGTTACTTCTTATAGTCCTACTTATTGGGTATTTGATACCAGCTGTGGTACTCATATTTTGTGAAAATGTGCAGGGCCTGAGCAAAGGTAGGACTGTGCAGAAAGGACAAGTGAATCTATGCGTGGGAAATGGAGCAAGAGTTGCTGCATTAGCCGTAGGAGTATTTCATTTGTTTTCTTTTATGACATGTTTTGAACTTAAAACTGCTACTATGTACCTGCTATGAGCAGAAAGATTATTTCTATTCCTTGTTTGGATATGGAAGGATATCAGTTTTCAAATTAAGAATAAGTGTTATTCATTTGATTACAGTGATATATTTTATAGTAGCAATCCATTAGAGAATGGACTTTATGTTCTAAACAAGAATGTGCCTAACTATAACATTAATACCAAGAGATTCAAGTCAAATGATACGAATCGAACTTCTCTCTGGCATTGTCGTTTTGGGCCACATAAATGAGAAATAGATTCAGAAGCTCCATAGTGATGAGCTTTTGGGCTCATCTGATTATGAATCATAATGAGTAAAGTGAATCTTGTTTATTGGGTAAAATGACGAAGGCCCCTTTCAACAAAGGTAGTATCGATCGACACAAACGGTGCGTCGGTCGATACAGGTTGCGAACGAACAAAATGAAAGGGCCAGAGGCTTATTGGGCTTTATACATACGGATGTATATGGGCCGATGAGCACTAGTGCTAGAGGAAAATTTCAGTACTTCATTACCTTTACTGATATTTTCAGTAGGTACGGTTATGTCTTATTTATAAGACATAAGTCAGAATCTTTAAAAAGTTCAAAGAGTTCCAAAATGAAGTACATAATCAATTTGGCAAAGGTATTAAACCTCGACGATGAGATCATGGAGGTTAATACTTAAGTCAAAGAATTTAGTGATCATCTGAGAGATTGTGAAAGTGTTTTACAACTCACTCCTCCTGAATCGGACTTTATTAGATATGGTTCGATCAATGATGAGTCACTTAGATCTTCCATTATCCTTCTAAGAATACGCTCTAGAAATGTCCGAGTTTACATTAAATAGAGTTCCATCAAAACCAGTTACAGAGATACCACATGAGATGTGGAATGGAAATGTTTCTGATTTATCCATCATGGAGATTTGGGGTTGCAAGGCTTACATATAACGTTTAATCTCTGATAAGCTCACACCCAAATCTGATAAGTGCTACTTCATTGGTTGTCCTAACAAAACCAAGGCATGTTACTTTTACAACCAGTTCGAGAACAAATTGTTTGTTGCTCGGAACTATGTTTTCTTAAGAAAGACTTTCTTTCCAAGAAGAACAGTGGGAGTAAAAGTACAACTCGAAGAAATTCGAAAGTCACAGGAGACTGCTCAACCTGATGAGGAAGAGCAGCAGTTGGATCTACAAAGAGTTGTAGAACCTGCACCTGTGGTGCCTAAAGTTTATAAAGGATCTGGTGAATGTATATTCGATGTACATTCAAATGCGAGTTTCTGAAGAAGTGTCGATCGACACAAACGTTGTATCGATCGACACAGACCGCGAACCAAAACATTTTGGTTTATGACTCAATTAACTACTGTTTGAATCTTGGTTAGTTAGGTCGTGGTAAAAGTATACATATGAGATATGTGCGCGACTTTTACACAAAACTGAAGCTCGCAGATCCGAAAGGATCCGTCACGAACCCGAGAAATGTGGATTTCTCGTAACCAATTGCCATGATCGGTTGATCATTGAAAGTGACGGGCCTGAGAATTTTGAAGAAGCAATGTTGGGCCTTGACTCCGAAAATGGCTGAAAGCCGCTGAATCCGAAATGGGATCCATGTCACAGAACCAAGTGTGGACTTTGGTCGATTTACCCGATGGTGCAAAAGCCATTGAGTGTAAATAGATTTTCAAAAGGAAACTGATGTGAATGGTGATATCCAAAGCTGGATTGGTGGTTTCAAGCAAATTCATGGTGTTAACTATGAAAGAAACCTATTCCCCAGTCAACATGTTTAAGGTCCATTCGGATTCTCCTAGCAACCGCCACTCATAATGGTTATGAGATCTGGCAGATGGATGTGAAAAACAGTTTTCCTTAATGGAATTCTGGAAAAGGATGTGTACATGACACAACCTGAAGTTTTCATTGATCCTAATGAATCTAGGAAGATATGCAAGCTTCGCCGATCCATTTATGGATTGAAGCAAGCATCTCGGAGTTGTGATCTTCGTTTTGGTGAAGCAGTCAAAAGGTTTGACTTCGTCATGAATGAAGAGGAACCATGTGTTTACAAGAGGACTAGTGGGAGCGCAGTTGCATTTCTAGTATTGTATGTTGATAACATACTACTTCTCGGAAATGAAGTTCCATTGTTTCAGTCTGTTAAGACTTGACTCGAAAGTTATTTTTCGATAAAATTATGGGAGAAACCGTATACATTCTTGGAATAAGAATCTATAGAGATAGATTGAAAAAGCTAATTGGATTGTGTCAAGATACTTATGGTGATAAGGTCTTGCACAAGTCCAGTATGCAGGATTCCAAGAAGGGCTTCGTGCAAATGACTCTTGGTATTACTCTTAGCAAGACGCAGTGTCCTTCGACACACGCTGAGCAAGAGCGAGTGAGGGTCAGACTACTGCTAAAGGCATTAGATGTCTTAAGATGTGATCTTAATTTTAGTGGGAGTTGTTGTTGTTAATTTTAGTTATGATATGATGTTCGTATAAACATAATTTGATTATGTTATTGAAATCTGACATCTGTATTATTTAATAATGGTTATTAAATAATAAGTCCCAAAGTAATTTATGACATTTTATAGGTCATCAAGTATGTGACTTGATCATGAAACCCTATAAGTGATAAATGACATAAATTAAACTGGTCCCTGGTCAAGGTTGTTAAAGTGGGACATTAACAACCACGTGAGACTAGTATGTGAGGTGACTGATGACTAAGTTTCATGGAGTCATTAATAAGAGTATTAAAGTCAATCACATAGATATGTGTTGGAGAACACAAGATCGGACATGACCCACTGATGAGAACTCTACGAGATAGTTATATAAGTGTCATGAGAGTTTTCATTACGACTATAGAGTATAGTCCTTAGACCTGAGTTCATCATGTTTTCTTACATGTGAATTGGTCCGCTTTAACATTGTCAAACGTCAGCCGTAACTGGTGACTATAAAGGCATTGATTGGGCGTATCATGAAGCGTGTGAAGAAACAGGGATGGAACAAGATGGGATTTGTCCCTCCTATATAACAGGAGATAAATATCTCAGGGCCCATCGAAGATTTGATACTGAGAAATGTGTGGCCACACTCAAACGAGGTGATTGTCAGTCGTTTGTCTTGTCAGTATAAATCGGAGTTCGATGAACATGATCTTGGATAAATAAGGGTGACACAGATCTTGCCTTATGCCAGATCGAGATATAGTGACGAAGGGATTAAGGGAATAGATGATTCCAGTACAAGTGGGAGATTGTTGGGAATGTCCTGAAATCTATTGTACATACTCCAAGTGAAAGTCGTATTGTCGAGATGAGACAATCATATGACACTGGGCAGTCATAATGCTTTGCTAGAAGCCACTTATGATCAATGAGTTTAGAACTCATTGCTAGTGTTATATGATCCTACAGGGTCACACACCTAAGCAAACTAGACGTTGTATATGAGGTTGATCATTAATGTAATGATCGGGTGAATGCATATTTGATATGCATTCAATACCAAGTTTCTGGGCAGTGTCGATCGACACAATAAGTGTGTCGATCGACACAGATCGGCAGTGTCGATCGACACAAAGAGTGTGTCGGTCGACACGACTCGCGGATTACCAAATTAATTCGGTTTAATCGTTGGTTAATTCCGTTGTGATTTAAGTCGACATATATAAGATATATGGTCGACCTAAACTCGATCTTAACCTAATACACATCCACCAGAAAAGAAACAGAAACCTCTTGAGAGATCTGATCTCTAAAGGCACTAGCATCCCTTCTGTTCAGTTTGTGTGCGTGTGGATACCAGTAGAGGCGCATCATTTGAGGCGCTCTAGATCTCGATTATCTGCAAATCTTTCGCTGCTAATCACCAGGTAATTCTGAAATCCCAATGATTCAATTACATGAACCCTAGATCCTAGGCTTGGAATTCAGACCAGGGTTGCCTAATTGGATTAGGAACTGCTAGAAATTCCTTCAGAGATAAATTATAGTAACATGTGTTTCATTTCGTTGATTGTAGACGTTATCGGACAAGTTCTATATGTACAAAGCTCCAATTCAGATGACTCAAACAGCAAACATAAGATTGTTTTTCATCTTCTACTGCAGGAGTAAGCTCTTCAAACTAAATCTGACTTCACTTCTTATCTATTCAATCTATTCACAAAACTAATTTACATAACACTCTGATGTAACAGCAACACGCCAATCCGCCGAACTCTAGGGGATGATCAAGCTTCTGAATTCCGTCTACAGTTCAAATAGACTAATTGTGAATGCATCGTTATTGTCTGCACATGTTTGAATCCTAAGATTTTTGCAGGTAATCAGCTATATTTTATGTATAAAAACATTAATCATGCTACTTTTAAAATAATTATTTGAACATTTGTGTAGGAAAACTGCACCTTAACTCGAGAGGATCAACAAAGATATACATCAACTACGGTTTCGAAGTTTTCAAAGAGTTTACAAAAAGGTTAGATGTCGGGATAAGATGTTAAAAGATATTTGAAATATATAGATTAAAAATGGCTAGGTTTCTAAATAGTGGAAAACAATAATGCATGATGGGCATCGACACCAATGAAGCGTCTACAAAAATAGTGTATGAGGATACTAAGAAGGTAGAATTGGAGGATTGGACTATCAAAGATATTCTTAGTTACGTATCAAGTGGAGTAGATCAGGAGAAATAAGTCATTTGTCGTGCGAAGGTCATTGAAATCGACAGCCAGAGCGGATGGAGTTACTTATCTTGCGCTACATGCTCCAAAAAACTAACCCGTTCAGAAATATATTTGATATTTAACCATTGCAACTCAATCTTTTAACCATTGCAACTCAATCTCTGCATTTAGTGTTGCCATATATAATAAAAAATCACACTCTCTAAATTAAATCTTACTCATAACAATAATTGTTTACACTAAGTTTGGATATTTGCCAAACAATCAGGTTCAAAGTAAAACTCATATTGATTATGGTGATATGACAACTACATTTGTCATATTTGATAGAGATGCAAAAAAATAACCCACTCCACTGTCTATGACATCATTCAATCAAAGGTAATCTGAATATTTCCAGACGTAACGAGTACAAAGATAATGCCTCCCATCATTCTAATATGAAATAGATTATTACAGGAATATGATGGCGAAGTCAGCTCCAACTATCAGAGGATACCAAAGTATCTTCTTGAAATGGTTGGAAAGAAAATGGTTTCCCAAATCAAAATATCATACTAGAACTTCCAAACATCCGTACAAGCTTTAACATTGACTCGAATCATAACAGAAATGATGCTTCCTGGCGCAGAGGCGGGATTCAAATCGAAAATGGTAATGTGAATGATAAATTAGACATCATCATTTAAAAGTAAAGTATTGACTTATATATATTATACATGACATGAGGAACATCAAGAGAGAAGATGAGGAGATTCAATCTACTTTCTGCACTTCAGAAATAGCTGATGAACTAGGAAATAAGGAAACTATGGTACCAAAAGATGTAAGCAAAGGGATTGAAGACCATGAAAAAAGAGCCAAAGAAGACGAGAGTGATATGACCATTATTGGGACATTAAACTCTACGTATTGATGATAATAAATTATACCACATCGATAAACTTTGTCTCTTTCAGTTACTTTCTATCATTTCCAGTTTTTGAACTTTAACTCATTTTATGGTATTAATCTTAGGTCATGATCAATAATTGTATTTTTTCATCTTAATAATCGTATTAATATTTTTATAAGTTTTGATGTGTGATTTATAAGATAATAGTCTTCTTTTATGTTGCATATGAGAAAAATTTGTAATAACAAATTACAAAGATAAGTTAAGTTTTCAGATCTCGGGAGTTTAATTAAAAAAATATTGATACCGAAAACACTTGGTAACTTAACATAGTAAGTTATACACAACAAGGATAAATGATTTAATTGAAAGTTTCTAATCAAGGTGATTGATGTCAATCATATAATTATATTTTGTTATAAAAAATTATGAATCAAACATAAATTAATTTATCGGGTTATCTAACACTTTATATATATATATATATATATATATATATATATATATATATATATATATACGCATACATATACACAAAAATATATAAATAAGTTATATATGAAATTTATGCTATGTAAATAATACAACTATATATATATGTATATTATTTAAATATAGTAAACTATATAGCAATGAAGAAACATGTATTATATGAAATTGTAAATTAATAGTAATTTGGAATTTTGGTCAAGTAGGGAATCCGATCCGAACAAAAAAAAATATAGTACTGAACCCAAAAAGTACATAGCAAAGTCTGATCCAAAATAAAATAAATCATAATAGGTAATCCTAAAACAAAAAAAAACGGGAAACGAAAACGTTCTACTGATATCTAAAATGCCAAGCATATGTTTTATATAAAATTATTCTTGCTAATTTCGTGATCACAAAAAACACATAACTTAAGTAAATGTTGACTAAAACATTGAATGAATATATTCATCATATGTATCTTAAAAACGCGGATTCCAACAACTTAAATGTTTTACAACTTTCATAACCTTCAATTATTATTATAAGAAAACGAAGCAACAACCTAAACCAACAGAAAAGTTATTGAGCAAGTGGTGGGTCATATTTGAAAACATTAATCATTATTTTAGGTCAAACAATAAGATCTACATACAATTTTACCAATTACTTTACGAGGAAACTAAAAAGAAAAACACCACTCACCTTCCCTCTAAATGGACGTTTAAAAGAGTGTTAGTCAAGAAAAATCCAGGTCAAATTGAATTAATGGGTTCCAAAAACTACGACGTGAAACGGTGTAAAATAAGAGGCAATAATTATTTGAATCAATTAACAAAAGTTAAAATGTCTTAATCTGATTTACCCACTATTACAAGGACAACAAGCTCCAACGCAGATCGTACAGGTAAGCAAACAAACATCAATGCAAAGTCTAATACATCCGTTTACGTGAATCTCAATTTGACAAGCATCTTCTTCACTTTCGTATATATATTTGTCTACTATATGCAACCATAAAAATAATTGTCTATCTAACTTAATTAAAACTAAAAACAGAATCCAAATACTACAAATTAAGCATCAAAACATTCTATTGTCCATATTATTCTTGTGAATAGTCAATATAGTATCCTTTCACACTAAGAGTTTTGTCCGCATAATAAGCTATTTGATTCAACTGGTCAACAATACAATTTGTGTTATCCTTAATGATGTATATCATTTTAATTTTGAAGTAATTTTTCACCTATTATTCAAATAACAAAATTTATTTTTATTATTACTAATATACTTTACATTCTGATATTTTAAAATGTACACATATAAACTACACTATATATAATATATTAGTGTATTGATTAAATTACTGATAAATATATTACATGTAAAGCGTTGTATTTTAAAACTGTTTATTCATATATCCTATATATATATATATATATATATATATATATATATATAAAAACATATTTTTATCAAAATATTTATATATTATAATAACATTGTCAAAGACACTCTCTATTCGATGAAGAGCGAGTATTCTGCTTAAGCATACGTATATACATATATAAATTCTAAAATACCGTCAAGTGGTATATATCCCAAATGCGTTTTAACAGAAACGAGTACATCAAAAAAAAATCTCGTAGAATGCATGAATTGTCTTGCATTAGTATGGAAAAAAGAAAGCAACGAGATGTCAAAAGAGGAAACAAGTTGTTTTCGATATGCTGTGGAAAAGGACGAGTATATTTGACACCCTTGCGGGAACCGCCAGATTAACTTAAAGAGATATAATCGCCTCACTTTATTGAGAATAACATGGTTTATAACACATTGCAAGCTTTCACCTCTATTGGAGCTCAAGTCGACCATTCCTTATTGTTTGCTCGCGGTCTATACACATAAAAAATTCAAGGCCAAGTTTATCACAGGCTAGGCTTCTTATTATTGCCCAAAGGAAAACTTCCAAAATTTTATCAATTGTACATCGTGGATACTAAGAATGAAGTCCAAAATAGTATCAAAACAATACACCCACACTATATGGTATTACAGTACCCATTGTTTTTTCCTTATGGAGAAAGCGGATTCCACTTGCATATTCCATGTGTTATTGAAAGTGGAAAGAAGAGAGTATGGGAATTTGTGACAATCCGAGAGTTCAATGCATATCAAATGCAAACAAGGTTGTATAAAGGAAAGACACTGATAAAGGAGGTTATCTCTTTCATCAATTGGTATTGACCCATACACATGTATTGAGGAAGAACGATTAAATTTTCATATGCTTAGTAAAAAACTCACAATTGATCTCTACAATAATGTGTGCAATGCGGTTGGAAGAGGAGACACTAATCCTAAATCCTTAGGAAAAAGAGTAATCTTACCATTATCATTCACCTGAGAACCTTGATACATGATTTAAAACTATCATGATGCAATGGCAATTTGTCAAACATATGAAAATCCTCATATGTTTATCACCAGGGTGGGAAGAGATCAAAGAGCATATGCAAATTTATGGAAATGACTCAACCAATGACATACATGATTTAAGTTATCGTGTCATCAAAATGAAATTGGAGGAAATGGTTTCAGATTTGAAGGACGGTACATTTTTCGGTCAATTAATTGCAAGTAACTCTCCATCACTTTTTAACTTAAATTTAAATTAATGAATGTCATATCCAAATCAATATTAATCGATCTTTATACTTGCAGTTGTCTACATAACTAAATTTTTAAAAAGAGGGCTTTCACATGCACATATTCTCATATGGCTAGAGGAAGCTACCCGTAATCCTTTGATTGATGATATTGATGAAATAATTATAGCCATGATACCTAATGAGAAGGAAGACCCAAAAGGATACGAACTGGTTAAAAAACACATGATGCATGGACCTTGTGGAGTAGAAAGGCCAACAAACTCATGTACGGAAAAGGGATACGCACAAAAAATATCCAAGGAAATTTGGTCAAAGTACGTCTACTAGTAAAGAAGGATATATGATCTATAGACAGTGCGACGATGTGGGAAAGTTTGTTATGAGAGGGGAAACAAGGCTGGACAACAGCTATGTAATTCTTCATAATATGGCTTTAATTAAAAAAGTATAACGCGCATATTAATGTCGAGTGGTGTAATACTTCAAAAGCTATCAAATATCTTTTCAAGTATATAACCAAAGGAGTTGACAAAGCTATAATTTTCTTTGAACACACCCCTAACGGAGAGCAGAGTACACCAATATATAAGGTCAAAATCAATGAGATTCAAAATTTACCAAGAATGTCAATACTTATCAGCATGTGAAGCGGCATGGCGTACATTCGCTTTCGATATTCACCATCAGAAACCTCATGTACAAAAGTTGTTATTCCATCTTGAAGGAGAATAAAGTGTAATCATTGATGAGAATGACGACTTGGAAGATGTTGCTAACAGAACAATTCTACAAGACACAATGTTAATTTTTTTTGTCAACACACAATGTTAACCAAGTGGATGGAAACAATTGAACAAGATCCATTTGCACGTAAACTCTTGTTCATTCAGTTTCCAAGATATTATGTTTGGGAGAACCAAAAAAAAGGAGTGGTCAAGGCGTTAGTGAGGAACAATCATCAACAGATTGTTTAACGCCACTCCATCATCAGGCGATAAATATTATCTACGGATAATGTTGAATCATGTTAGAAGTAAAAAATTTGAAGCAATCAGAACAGTTGCAAGTGTCTTGTACAAAACTCACAAATAGATTTGTTATGCCATGAGTCTATTCGATGGAGATAAATAATGGCATGAAGTAATGGATGAATCGTCTTTATGGGCTTTGGCATGTCAGTTAGGAGAGCTATTTGTGATATTGTTAATATACTGTGAAATTAGTAACCTTCTGAAATTATGGAACAATTGCTGGAGGATCCTTAGCGATAATGTTTTGCATATGCAACGCAAAAAACTGAATTTCCCACTGCTACAGCTAGACGATGAGAAAATCAAGCAATGGAGCTGTTCGTTTGTTTGCAGCAGGTACATGCGGCTGCAGCTGTAGCAACTTTATTTGTGTTCGTTTGGTTGCTGCAGGTACCCGCGGCTTCAGGTGCGTCAACATTTTGTGTTCCTTATGTAATTGCAGTTACGGCTGCGACTACGTCTTCCAAACGAATAACAACTTGCGACTGCATCTGCGACTGCGAAACGAACATCAACGTGCGGCAATATTGCCGCAGCCGCAACCGCAGCCGCCTGCGGCAACGAAATGAACATGACTAATATGTTTTAATTGAACTCCAAAAGCTACTCAACCAAAGTGATAAGTCATCGACAGACTATTGATAGGGTCTAAGTTTTAATCCTATTCTACTGCAAGTGCACAGTTAATGCAATTACAGTATATAGGGTATCGAATCCACAGAGACTCTAGACTCTTGTGATGGATTATAGAATGTCAGACTAAGCTAGGTAGAAGCGGTAGAAAGCAGTAAATCAAAATAGAAAGCAAGTAAACGGTTTGTAAGCAAGAAGGCAAAGCGTTAGGTCGAGGGAGTTCTCAGGAAATCAGGAACATAAGCTAATCAATCAATCGGGATCTAATTAGGAACTGTTCTAGAACTAGAATCACGGAAGTATAAGAAGCCAACTTTCGTTGTGAATCCTATCTATGTCTAACAACCTAGCAAGCCAACTTTCGTTGTGAATTCTAGAGTTCTAAACAAGCATTAATCTTAAGTTCTTTCGTTCACAATTCCTCTAAACCAAATTTATTTGCGAGTAGATCAAATTGCTCATCTAGATTCTTTCTAGCTAATTAACCAACTGTCGTTGTGGAAATCAACCTAATATCATAAATCTGGGTAGCTACTTCAGATTAAGCATTAAGAACAACCCTAGATAAAGAACTAACAGATATGAATCCCTACAGATTGATCAACCTATAATTCCATGAAATCCCTAATGATAATTCCTAAACCTAACAGGTAAACTACTCACACATGATCAATGAAACAGAAATCATAATGAATAGAAAACCAAATATCATAAAAGAAGTAAAGAAACTGGGGTTCAAAATCTCTTCTCTCTCGAGTATGAGATCAGCCCCTCCAAGCTCTCTAAATCTCTCTGAATGTAAAATAAAGCATAGCCTAAACAATGGCTTAAAACCCTAATATATAAGTCTAAACACGTTTTTGGGCCTTTTTGCAAGTCTGAGAAGTTTCTGGGCAAAAAATATAATTTCTCCAAAATACAGATTTTTGGGCGCAGAACCCTGGAATCACCTTGCGTAGACCACTACACGGACTGCATCGATCGTTGCAAGGTGATTTCACAGCCAGTGAACTCTGTGAGATCTCTAAACAGTGCAGAATTGACCCAAATGCTTCCAAAACGTCCAATTAGGCTCCAAATGTCCTTAAACCTGTAAAACACCTGAAAAGACTCCAAAACATAATAAAAGACTCGATAAATAAGACATATACCATGGCTAAAATCCCTAAAATCCATGGTATATCAACTATCCTAACATGTCGGTGCCAGATAAAATGTCCTCGACAATGTGAGAAACTCAATGATACTAGAAGAGAAGAATTACAACATTGTGAAAGAAAAAACGACACATTTGGAGTTCAAAACTCAACTCAGACTAACTATCCATTTATAAAACGATCATGGATTCAATCAAAAATGAGAAAGGAAAACTATTATTCCTTTATGGACCAGGTGGCACCAGAAAGACATGTATATACAACACTGATCTCAAAGCTCCGTTCTCAAAAAATAATAGTACATCTCATTGCAACATCAGGAATAGCAGCACCATTTCTACCAAGTTGTAGAACTGCTCATTCACGGTTCAGAATCCCGATTGATCTACATGAAGATCCAATATGTGACATCAAAGCAAACACATTGCTGGCTGAATTGATTAAAGAAGCATCTTTAATTATAAAGGATGAGGCACCAATGGCACATCGAAACATTTTTGAATCTCTTGATCGAACATTAAAAGATATTAATTATGAGTTATGTTGACCCTACTACTACAGAAAAACTATTAAGAGGAAAAATGATTCTATTAGGGGGAGATTTTCGTCATGTATTGCCATTTATCCCACAAGGAACAAGACAATATACAGTTTTGGCATCACTCAACAGGTCTTACGTAAGGAAAATTTTCTTTATAAGCATCTTGTCAAAAAACACACTACAAGAAAATGATTATATTGTGATAGAATTTGAGGCATAAACTATTCGTCACAAATTTGTGACATTTTAGATACGTTATTGTGACCAAAAATTTATGTCACAAACTAGTAGATATCTCGTTGCAAAATTGTGACGTTCTAATTTGTAGCCAAATTTTGTCACAATTAGTGACAAAATTGTGACAAAAAATAGTAGCCGTAATAATTTGTGACAACAACACTGTAACCAAATGCATGGTCGCAAAATTTGTCACCAAGTTGTGATGAAATGACGAGTATCAATTTGTGACAATAAAATGACTATGTGTCAGTCATTAGTTGGTGTATATGTTAGTAATTCATTTGTATGATTCGATAAAAACAATGACAAATTAATGTCCACTAGACTTCTATCACAAAGACGCCAGAAATTAGCGTTGGAAATCTATTGGAAATACTTTAGAAGTATTTTATACCTAAGATAGAAACAAAAATACTAAATTCTTTCTAAATTCCTAACCATCTAATTAAGTATTTTATAACTACGTTTAAGATATACTTCAAATATTATAAAAGAATAAAAATTTATTCTTTGCATTATTTTATAATATTGTGAAAGTTTTGAACCTAAGCTCATAATCTTTTACGAGTTCTAAATCAACATTTATATAATCCAATTTAAAGATTATTCATTCGTATTAAAGAAGATTATGGAATCGGGGCACAAAAAACCTACCCCTTTAGAATATTAATATTTTATTAAAATTGTAAAATAATTATTTTTTATGAAATACTTATAAAATTTTATATACAAAAGTCAGTGGGGCCCGGTACCTCCATTGTTTCCCCCATGAAGATAATCCAATGGAACATACAAGGCCTTAGTCCTGTGAGGTCTGAAACAGAAAGTAGACTTAGGAAGTTAACTACTACTATCAGGCCAGATATGTTGTTTCTAATAGAAACTATGAATAAGTGTGATGTTTTAAGAGACTTATGTGTGTAACTTAAGTTTGACTATGTGTGGACAGTTCCTCCTATAGGTAGAAAAGGGGGTTTTGCTCTAATGTGGAATAAAGATGTTGCTGTAACAAAAATCACAGCAGATGCTAGGATGATGGATGTACATATTAACTATAATAATATGTGTTTCTACTTATCTTGTCCAATCCAACAACATAGGAAATTCCTTTGGAAAAGAATTGAAACAATAAAAGAAACAAGAATAGGCTCTTGGCTTTTATATGGAGACTTCAATGAAATGTTGTCTAACAATGAAAAAGAAAGAGGAGCATTAAGAGAAGATAGAAGCTTTCATGATTTTCGTAGAATGTATTCTATCTGCGACTTTCATGACGTGAGATCAAGAGGGAACCCTTTTTCTTGGAAGGGCAAAAGAAATTTCCAAATAATTAAATGTTGTTGGGATGGTGTAATTGCCAATACTTAATGGACTACTACCTTCCCCTCTTCTGAAGCAGAATTCTTGAGCTTTCATAGCTCTGATCATCGACCAGTAGTGACACACATTGGCTATACGAAAATTCAAAGACGCAAATGTTTTCGTTTTGATAAACGCTTACTACAAGTGAAAGATTTCAAAGAGTATGTTTCAAAAGGATGGAACGCTGGGTATACATATAGAAGTCCTTTGATCATAGACAGAATCAGCGAGTGTAGAAAACAAATGGCGAGGTGTAAACGAAACTCCAATCTAAATTCTGCGAAACGAGTTGAGAATCTACAACATGAATTAGAACTTGCACTGTCTCTTCGTAGTACAGATCCAGAAGATATCTACAAAATTCAAAAAGAAATCGCACAATCACACCGGGATGTGGACACATATTGGCGGCAAAAAAGCAGAATCACACATCTAAATTTAAGTGGTCGAAATACAAAATACTATCAAGCCTGCACAAAGACCAGAACCTCACGAAACAAAATCCTATCTATCGATGATGAATTAGGACATACGTACAGAGGGGATGAGGAAGTTGGAAAACACACTGAAGATTTCTTTACAAAAGTTTATACAAGCAATAGTGGAAATCCTTCTACAAAATGTTTTGCTGATTTCCAATAACTCCATTAATGAATGCATCACTAATAAGACCTCTTACTGACTTGGAAGTTCAAACTGCAATCAAGTCAATCGGTGCAGACAAGGCAGCAGGACCCGATGGATTAACTGCTCGTTTCTATCAAATTGTTGGGATATTGTGGGAGCAGATGTTATTGAAGAAGTTAAGGACTTCTTTGACACTGCTGTTATGCAAGATGGAATCAATCACACAAATATATGCATGATACCAAAAGTAGACAAACCTCTAACACTCTCCCAATACCGACCTATTGGACTGTGTAATGTCATTTACAAGATAATCTCGAAAATCTTAGTAAATAGACTAAAAGTGTATCTAGATGACATTATATCAGAAGCTCAAACTGCCTTTATTCCCGGAAGAATGATCACGACAATATTCTGATAGCTCATGAGCTTATGCATTCCCTCAAATCAAGGAAACATGTCTCACAAACTTACATGGCTATTAAAATAGATATAACAAAAGCTTATGACAATGTGGAGTTTCCTCGAATCAACACTAAAATCTTTTGGTTTTGACGATGAATGGATCAGGTGGATAATGGCTTCAGTTACTACTGTTGAATACTCGGTTTTAATTGACGGAAATCCACAAGGAAAGATCTATCCACAAAGAGGTTTACGACAAGGAGATCCTCTTTTTCCTTATCTATACATACTTTGTGCTGATGTTCTTAGTCACATGATTAAATCGAGTGCAACTAATGGAAATCTAAGAGGGATCAAAGTAGGGATTGGTGTCCTAACTATAACTCATCTTTTATTTGCCGATGATTCACTTTTCTTTTCCCAAACAAACGCAAAAAATTGTCGAACACTCTTGCAAATATTTAAAACATATGAAGAATGGTCTGGTAAACAAATCAACCCAACCAAATCAATGATTACCTTTGGATCACGTATATTTGGAGTACAGCAAAATGATAGGTGTCAGGTTTTATCATATATCTAACTGCAAGTGCACAGTTCAGTAGTCGTAGTATATAGGTATCGAATCCACAGGGACTCCGTATTCAATAGCTCAAGAACAGGAAATTAAACTAGGAAGAAAGCAATATGATTGAATTTAAAGCAATGCAAGAAAGTAAACAGAAAGCAGAGATTGTTGGTTGTGAAAGCAAGTTATTAAGAGCGCTAAGTCTAGGGCGTTCTCAGGAAATCAGACAAGCAGACAGTTCATTCAGCAAGGATCTAATTAAGCACAGTTCTAGAACTCAAAACACAGATATAGAATTAACCAAATTCCTTTGCGATAATTCTCTAAGTCTAAGTGCAGCAAACCAAACTTTCGTTTGCGAGAACTAACAGATTAAACTAGCATTAATCCCAAGTTTGATATGTTCACAATTATCCTAAACCAAACTTTCGTTTGCGAGAAGTTTAATTGCTCAACCTAATTAGTTCAGATTCCTAAACCCCACTTCTGTGACGTATTTAGCAACCTAAGATCTAGATTCTAATTGATCAGGTTAGAACTAGCTTTAAGCACAATTAGATTGAAGAACAGATATAGTTATGAATCCTTAACTGAAATTAACAAGTCTGGCAAGTCATGAAATCCTATGTGAGAAACCCTAAACCTAACAAGGAATCTACTCAGACATAGATAATGAAAACATAATCATATGATGAATAAATTGCATAGAAGATAAAGAATAAAAGGGGTTCGAAATCTTCTCCAAATACAGATGAAGTAAAGGTTCAGATCAGCCCCAAAAGCTCTAAAAATCCTCTGCTCTTAATTATGAAAGCGTAAGTAAATAAAACACCAAAAACTTAATTATATAGGTCTAATCTCGGCCAGGGGCTTCTTTGTAAATATCAGGAACTTCTGGATCAGAGTGCAATATCTTGACTCTTCATAAACCGCTGAGTTTTGGCCCATCTCGCTGGTGCAACGATCGATGCTAGAGTGCAACGATCGACGCATTCCTCTGTTTCGGACAGTGAACTCTATCTCTCGGCCAAATACTCCAAAAATCTCCAAAAAGTGCCATAATCACCAAGTATGCTCCAAACCTGATTATACCTGTAAAAGACTCTAAAAGAACACAAAAAGACACTAAAACACACTTATATCATGGTCTAAAACTAGTAAAAACCATGATATATCAACTCCCCCACACTTAGCCTTTGCTTGCCCTCAAGCAAAACAGAGAACTAAAGCATGGTGAAGGGGTTTGAAAACTCTTCAGAAACTCATTTCATCCTAGAAGCTACAATACTCAGATTCCCCTTAGTAAACCACTGAAAGAATCAAACACAGGATATCAAGACCACAATGTACTTCCCCCACACTTAGCAACTGTCCTAAGTAAACTCCACAATCACATTCAAGCATTCAAATTCTCCCTACTGACTTCTGCAAGTATTTAAGTGCGGTCTCACCTAAGGAGTATCGATCAAAGGGCACATGAATTCTTACCTTATCAGCTCTAGACCACCATACTATCTTTCTCTAGTCCCTTTCTTCTCTTTCCCTTCCTTAACAACTGATTTTTCCCACATTGGGTATCATTTTATTTTTTTTATCAGTGTTCTTCCCGTTATGGGGTGTACTTTGGACACATTCCATGGATAGCACATGAGATAATAGGGGTCTCTACCATTCCTGTGACCACTTCGGAGTTACTAACTCATCCTCAGTTTATTATCTTTTTTTTTTACTTTATAGAAGGGGAGAAGGGAACTAAATAGGATAGGTTGACAGGCTGTGTCAGAACTAACAGGGAATCCGACACAGAGTATACCAAGCCCTTAGGTGAGAAATCTAAGTCAGTATTAAGTTGAAGTCAGTAAAAGGATCCTCTGATACCTGAAGTGATGTGGGTGTTCCCAGTAGGTTGATCTGTGATGGGGTTTTCTAATAGTCATAGATAGATCCTGCAACTTCATCCCAATGGTTACTTAAGTTCCTGCAAGTCTTGTAAATCTTCTCAGAAAATCATAGTTTCTTACTTAAACAATTTTGACTCAATAAAACAAAATTTTTTGAAAAATGGACTGACTCTTAAGAAAACAGAAAGATAAACGTCAGTAGCACCTCCCCCACACTTAAGACACATTGTCCCCAGTAGTGTCAAGCGAAGGATCGGTAAAAAGAAAAAAAAAATTGTTAAAGTTCTGTTGAGTTCTGTCGGGTTTACCTCTGTCGCTGAAGCATCGATCGTTGCACTAAGTGCATCGACCGTTACTTGGCGATTTTCGTGTATGGTCGATCGTTGCTCATAACTGCAACGATCGCTGCAATGCGATTACGATCGTGTTGTGACGATCGACACAGAAGTGCGTCGATCGACGCACTGCGAATCTGTCCGAGACCTGCAACCAGAAACTCACCAGAAACAAAAACAAACGTAAAAATCCTAACAAAAACACCAAAAATTAAGTAGAAAAACACTAGTACCTAATGGTGGGTTGCCTCCCACCCAGCGCTTGTTTAAGGTCAATAGCTTGACCGGACGGACAAGATTTTTCAGGCACCAGGAGCATTATCCAGAGGCAGAATCTGACCTCTTGGAATCTCGGCCTTAGCCCAATAATGTTTTACCCTCTGTCCATTCACAGCGAACTCATTTCCTTCCTTGCCGACTAGAATGACAGCTCCATATGGACGCACTTCTTTGATTGTGTATGGACCGGACCATCTTGATTTCAGCTTACCTGGAAACAAATGCAAAAGAGAATTGTATAAAAGTACCTGATCATTAGGCTCAAACCGGCTAGAAACTATCTTCTTGTCATGATAGGCCTTAGTCCTTTCCTTGTACAGCTTTGAGTTCTCATAGGCAAGATGTCTAATCTCATCCAACTCATTAAGTTGTATCAACCTTCTTTCTGCAGCTGATTTAAGGTCAAAGTTCATCTGCTTCACAGCCCACGCTGCTTTGTGCTCAAGTTCCACTGGCAGATGACATGCTTTTCCATACAACAAGTGAAATGGAGTAGTCCCTAATGGCGTTTTAAATGCAGTCCTGTAAGCCCATAAAGCATCATCAAGCTTAGCTGCCCAATCTTTTCTTGTCTTCCCAACTGTCTTCTCTAAGATCTCCTTGATCTGTCTGTTAGAAACCTTGACTTGTCCACTAGTCTGAGGGTGATAAGGAGTAGCAACTCGGTGATGAACTCCATGCTTTCTTAGGAGCTTCTCGAAGACCTTATTAATAAAGTGAGATCCTCCATCACTAATCACTATCCGAGGTACTCCAAATCTAAGGAATATGATGGACTTAAACAGCTTAATGACTACTGAAGAATCATTGGTTGGACTAGCTATTGCTTCTACCCACTTAGACACATAATCTACAACAACCAAGATGAATTTATTCCCATGAGATGAAGGAAAAGGACCCATAAAGTCTATGCCCCAGCAATCAAAAACCTCAACCTCAAGAATGAAATTCTGAGGCATCTCATGCTTCCTACTGATTTTCCCTCTCCTCTGACAGGCATCGCAATGGGAAATGAAGGAGTGAGTATCTGCAAACATTGTAGGCCACCAGAAACCTGCTTGCAAAACCTTAGACACAGTCTTAAAAGTAGCAAAATGTCCTGCATAATCTGATCCATGGCAGTGGAATAGGATATCTGGAACCTCTGATTCAGCAACACATCTTCTGTAAAGGCCATCTGAACAGTGCTTGTAGAGGTAAGGTTCGTCCCAATAGTATCGCCTAAGCTCTCTGAAGAACCTCTTCTTCTCATACCCCTTCAGATCATCCGGTTCAGTCTCTGCAGCTAGGTAGTTGGCTATATATGCGTACCATGGTCGATCAGTTGTTGTGACAGCATTAATCTCGAACTCGTAGCCTCCAATCTGAATTGTAAAAGTCTCTGGATCTGCATCCGCATTGCAACGATCGTCGCAGAGGAGCGCATCGATCGTCGCTGTCCCGATAGGTGCATCGATCGACGCCGAGATGGCATCGATCGACGCAATGCCATTAATCCGACAGTTTTGCAGGTTTCTGTCCAAATCTGCGTGAAACATTGTACCAACCATATTGACGTTCTCTTCAGGCAAATAGTCATTAATTGGCACGTCTTCCTCAACCAGCATCCTTGAAAGATGGTCAGCAACTCCATTTTCAACCCCTTTCTTATCCCTCACTTCAATGTCAAACTCCTGAAGCAACAGAATCCATCTCAACAGTCTTGGCTTAGCATCTTTCTTCTGCATCAGATACTTCAGGGCCGAATGATCAGTGTGTACAATCACTTTTGAGCCAACAAGATAAGGGCGAAACTTCTCAAATGAAAAGACAACTGCCAACAACTCCTTCTCTGTAGTGGCATAGTTCCTTTGTGCATCATCCAGTGTCCTACTGGCATAATAGATAGCATGAAGCTTTCTATCCTTCTTCTGCCCAAGAACAGCTCCCACAGCATAATCACTTGCATCGCACATAACCTCAAAAGGCAGATTCCAATCCGGTGGCTGAACTATGGGAGCACTCACTAATGCCTGCTTGATCTGTTCAAATGCAGTTTGACAATCTGCAGTGAACTCAAATTTGGTATCCTTACATAGCAAAGCAGTTAGTGGCCTAGCGATCTTACTGAAATCCTTGATGAACCGTCTATAGAAGCCAGCATGTCCAAGAAAGCTTCTAATAGACATAACAGAATCAGGCGCTTGAAGGTTGGTCATTACCTCGATCTTAGCGCGGTCCACCTCTATCCCTGCTTCAGACACTTTATGTCCAAGTACAATGCCATCTCTGACCATGAAATGACACTTCTCCCAATTAAGAACTAAATGCTTTTCTTCACATCTTGTCAAAACCTTACACAGATTATCTAAGCATTCATTATAGGATGATCCATATACTGAGAAATCATCCATGAATACCTCCATAAAGTCCTCAATCATGTCTGTGAATATGGACATCATGCATCTCTGGAAAGTGGCTGGTGCATTGCAGAGTCCAAAAGGCATCCTACGGTAAGCAAATGTCCCATATGGACAAGTGAAAGTGGTCTTTCCCTGATCCTCTGGATGGATGGGAATCTGAAATAAACCTGAGTAGCCATCGAGGAAGCAATAGTAAGGATGATTGGCTAACCTCTCAAGCATCTGATCAATAAAAGGCAAGGGAAAATGATCCTTCCTGGTAGCAGCATTCAGTTTCCTATAATCTATACACATCCTGTGTCCCGTCACAGTCCTAGTAGGTATCAGCTCGTTCTTCTCATTCTTCACAACTGTAACTCCACCTTTCTTAGGCACTACATGGACTGGACTCACCCAATCACTGTCAGAGATAGGATAGATAGTCCCAGCATCAAGGAGTTTCATAATCTCCTTTTTAACCACTTCCTG
Organism: Orychophragmus violaceus; assembly: GCA_030180135.1. Classification (NCBI taxonomy): domain Eukaryota; kingdom Viridiplantae; phylum Streptophyta; class Magnoliopsida; order Brassicales; family Brassicaceae; genus Orychophragmus; species Orychophragmus violaceus. Next base: position 23,042,903 of record CM058229.1, read on the forward strand.
AAGATTAGGATTAAGTCTTCTCTGATGCTCGATAGATGTCTTGGATTCATCCTCAAGATGTATCCGATGCATGCACAGCTCCGGTGAGATACCTGAAATATCAGCAAGAGAATAGCCAAGAGCCTTGCGATGCTTGCGCAGCTTGCTTAGCAGTAAAGTGAGCTCTGCATTGTTCAAGCTAGCATTAACAATCACTGGATAAGTTGAATTTGGTCCAAGAAACGCGTACCTTAGCCCGGATGGGAGTTGTTTCAGTTCTATTTTCGGAGCTTTTTCCTCTGCCCAATCTCTGTCGACTTGCAACGATCGATGCAAGGGTAGTGTCGATCGTTGCAAGGTCGCGTCAGACACTTATACTTTCATTGCAGACTCAACAGAATCCATCATCCTTGTATAGCACATTGCTGGCTCGTCCTGCAGGTATTCCAACTCCAATATAGAGCTCAGTAAAGCCCTTTCTAGTGGGTCCTCAACATTTGATTGGTAAAAATACTCGGTAGCCAAATCACCCAATGTGTCCACATAGAAGGTCTTCCCGTCGATGGTTGGTCTCTTTACCAGCTTGTTCATATCAAAACTCATCTTCAGATCACCCACATTCAGAACTATTTTACCTCCCTGACAGTCAATCATTGCACCAGATGTAGCTAAGAAAGACCTGCCTAAAATTAATGGATCTTTTGGCTCTTGTCCATATTGTAGAACCACAAAATCAGTAGGGATCACACATTTGCCAACCATTATAGGCACATCCTCTATCACTCCTTCGGGAATCCTGATTGATTTATCCGCCAGAACCAGTGATATCCTAGTGGGTATAAAGTCTGTCATTCCGAGCCTTTTAGCAACTGAGAGGGGCATAAGATTCACACTGGAACCAAGATCACATAGAGACCTTTCGAATATCTCTTTGTAGATAGCACAATCCAACACGAAGCTTCCTGGATCCTTTAACTTCTCAGGAATTCTGCCCTGAACCACTGCGTTGCATACCTCATTGAGCATCATTATACTTTCCTCATCAGACCATTTCCCAGAAATCATATCCTTAAGGCATCTCTTCATCATAGGAGAGGTTTCCATGGAGTCCAACAAAGGTACTTCAACTTTCACCTTTTTTATGAACTCCTTCCACTTTGCATATTGCCTATCATTCTTAGCCTTTCTGGGATTCTTGGGATAAGGTACCTTAGGCTTGTATACCTTTTCGGTCGGCTGCTTCGGTTTCTCTGGTTTCGAACTCTCTGCAGTCACCTTGTGTCGATCGTTGCTCCTATCGCATCGATCGATGCTTGGCGACTGTGTTACGACTTCCGGTTCCCTGATTTCGCTTTGCATCGGTCGTTGCTCAGATGCATCGATCGACGCATTGCGAATATCGCGGATCTCATCTTCCAGCTCTTCAATTTCCTCGAGTTCTTCAACACTTAACTGCTTTTTCTGGCCAGACGACAGCTCCTTACCACTTCTCAACGTCACTGCATTGCATGGGTACTTTGGATTAGCATCAGTCCGTCCTGGGAGATATCCATCTTCCCTTTTAGCATGTCCAGCAGTTCTTGCAACTTTAGCATCAAGCTCCTTCATGTGCGTGTTCAGATACTCAAACTTCCCATTCAGCTCCCTGTAGATTGTTTCCATCTTCTCGTTGGCATCTGCTGCATTCTTAGCCTGACTCTCCATCATCTGTTTCAGCATCATCTCCACCCTACTTTCAGGTTCATTGGTTCTCTGAGTACCTTGTCCAAAGGTCTTCTGAAAACCACTTTTCTGCACTCCATTGAAGAATATGTTTCCTTGTTGATTGCCAAATCTATTACCTTGGAATCCAGAACCTCCTATGTAATTCACATCTTCCTCCTGAGTGTCCTCCTCAGTTTGAATTTCATCTACATCTTGGGCAAGATGGACAGCTTTCTTACCTGCTAGGAGATTGCAAACTGTGTCCAGCCTAGATCTAATATCAGCCATGTCAGAATTCTCTACACTTCCACCAGCTTTCTTCCTCCTCTCATCCGTAGTCTTGCAGCTGCTGCTGCCTATTAGGTTCTCAATCAACTGCTTAGCTTGCGTAGGAGTCCTGGTGTTGAAGTTAGCATTACTGGAATTGTCCAGCGCAGTCTGATATGGAAGATCTATGCCTCTAAAGAAGATGCCAATCAACTGAACCTCAGTGAATCCATGGTGTGGGCAGTCACGCTGATACTGCTTAAATCTCATCCAGGCAGTCTTTAAAGGCTCCACAGCTCCTTGTGAAAAGGTGAGTATGTCCTGTCTGGACTGGTCTGAGCGCGCATCATCATAGAAGTGACGCAGGAACTCACTCTTTAAAGCTGCCCAAGTAGTATACTGAGCAGGCGCTAACTGCTTCAGCCATGCACTAGCGTCTCCAGCAAGACTATGCGGAAAGAGCTTAAGGAACAGATAGTCTGGGCACACTCCATCATACTTCATGCCAGTGACTACGTCCTCAAACGAATCAATGTGATCCATAGGCTGCTCCGTTGGGTAACCATGAAACGCATTCTGTCTCATCAGCGAGTAGTAGATGGTTTTGATCTCAAAATCATTTCTCTCAAAAGCAGGAAGCACTAAAGCTGACCGGTTTCTATGAAACTCATCGGGTCTGTTGTAGTCAGCTAAAGTCCTCTCATGGACAACCAACTGTCTACCTTGGGCCTGTCCTTGACCCTGGTTCTGCTCCTGTTGCTGTTGCTCAGGAGGATCAGGGATGACATTCCCTTCAGCATCAACCCGATGCCCAGCAGCATTGTACGGGTTGTTATCTCGGTCCCTCAGGGTACCTTCAGCATCTGGTATCAAGATCAGACGTTCTAGCACCATCCTTTCTCTTCTCTCTCTTCTGTTGGTTCTCTCTAAACGTCCAAGTTCTTCAAGATCGAGATTAACTAAGTCCAAGTTCGGATTACTTCTAGTTTTCTGCGTCTGCATAAACTGTCTGTAATCGTCCGGCAACGATCGATGCTATCAGTGCAACGATCGTTTCAATCTCTGAATCGCCTAGTGACGATCGATGCTAGAGTGCAACGATCGACGCAGTGCGATATTAGTACCTGCGACAGAGAGAAAAACAGAGAAAATCAGCAACTAAAAAAAAACAAAAATAAAAACGAAAAGAAAACGAAAAATCCTAGTAAAACCCTAAGTTCTAAGCTATCGAAGACTCAAAGAGTCCCCGGCAACGGCGCCAAAAACTTGATAGGTGTCAGGTTTTATCCTATATCTAACTGCAAGTGCACAGTTCAGTAGTCGTAGTATATAGGTATCAAATCCACAGGGACTCCGTATTCAATAGCTCAAGAACAGGAAATTAAACTAGGAAGAAAGCAATATGATTGAATTTAAAGCAATGCAAGAAAGTAAACAGAAAGCAGAGATTGTTGGTTGTGAAAGCAAGTTATTAAGAGCGCTAAGTCTAGGGCGTTCTCAGGAAATCAGACAAGCAGACAGTTCATTCAGCAAGGATCTAATTAAGCACAGTTCTAGAACTCAAAACACAGATATAGAATTAACCAAATTCCTTTGCGATAATTCTCTAAGTCTAAGTGCAGCAAACCAAACTTTCGTTTGCGAGAACTAACAGATTAAAATAGCATTAATCCCAAGTTTTATATGTTCACAATTATCCTAAACCAAACTTTCGTTTGCGAGAAGTTTAATTGCTCAACCTAATTAGTTCAGATTCCTAAACCCCACTTCTGTGACGTATTTAGCAACCTAAGATCTAGATTCTAATTGATCAGGTTAGAACTAGCTTTAAGCACAATTAGATTGAAGAACAGATATAGTTATGAATCCTTAACTGAAATTAACAAGTCTGGCAAGTCATGAAATCCTATGTGAGAAACCCTAAACCTAACAAGGAATCTACTCAGACATAGATAATGAAAACATAATCATATGATGAATAAATTGCATAGAAGATAAAGAATAAAAGGGGTTCGAAATCTTCTCCAAATACAGATGAAGTAAAGGTTCAGATCAGCCCCAAAAGCTCTAAAAATCCTCTGCTCTTAATTATGAAAGCATAAGTAAATAAAACACCAAAAACTTAATTATATATGTCTAATCTCGGCCAGGGGCTTCTTTGTAAATATCAGGAAATTCTGGATCAGAGTGCAATATCTTGACTTTTCATAAACCGCCGAGTTTTGGCCCATCTCGCTGGTGCAACGATCGATGCTAGAGTGCAACGATCGACGCATTCCTCTGTTTCGGACAGTGAACTCTATCTCTCGGCCAAATACTCCAAAAATCTCCAAAAAGTGTCATAATCACCAAGTATGCTCCAAACCTGATTATACCTGTAAAAGACTCTAAAAGAACACAAAAAGACACTAAAACACACTTATATCATGGTCTAAAACTAGTAAAAACCATGATATATCACAAAACCAGCTCAAAGATATTCTTGGAATTTATAATCATGGAGGTGGTGGTAAATATCTAGGATTGCCGGATTAATTTGGACGAAAAGAAAAAAGAAATGTATGAGAACATCCTCAATAGATTACGAAAACGAACGGGTAGCTGGAAAATCGGTTCCTATCCCAAGCAGGGAAAGAAATACTAATAAAATCAGTGGTTATCTCTATGCCAGTCTACTCAATGTCGTGTTTCAAACTTCCCATTCAACTAACAGATAAGATAACGAGTCTTTTGATGCATTTCTGGTGGGAAAAAGGAGATGGCTCAAAAGGTATGCTATGGATAGCTTGGAAGAAAATGCAATACTCAAAGACGGAAGGTAAACTTAGATTTAGAGACCTACCAATCTTTAATGATTCTCTATTAGCCAAACAAGCTTGGAGATTAATAAGATTTCCAAATTCCTTGTTAGCCAGGCTTCTTAAAGCACGATACTACAAAGATACAACACTTTTGGAGGCAAAGAAACGACAAAATCAGTCCTATGGTTGGAGCTCAATACTAACAGGACTAGAAATCATTAAGAAAGGTGTCAAACATATTATTGGTGATGGAAAGTCGACAAAAATTTACAAAAATAGATGGTTATCCGTACAAGAAAATCTATTAATACCAACATGCTATACTCATATTGATTATCCAATTAGTAACCTGATTACCAATATTCATGGTAAGCAATCATGGAACAAAGAAGTGATTCAACACCACTTCCCGGTGGATATTAGTAATGCTATTACAAGCATCTATCTTCCCCATTCTCAGAAATCAGATCGCATAGTATGGGAACATACTACACATGGTGAATATTCGGTTAAAAGTGGATACTGCACAACCTTCCAAAACATGAGAAGCCATAATCAAAACATGCAACCACCAGCAGGAAACCAAGAGGTGAAATCAAAAATATGGAGTCTACCCATTATCCCGAAACTGAAAATCTTTTTATGGAGGATGGTATCACGAGCTTTAGGAACGACAACGAGATTAAACACTCGAGGAATGCATGTAGATAGCCTTTGCCAAAGATGTGGACTATAACCAGAAACAATTAATCACACCTTTTTCTCTTGTCCAATTTCCATACAAATATGGCGATTATCTGGAGTAAATTGGATATATCCTCCCTCATCATGTGATTATGTCGATGACCAAATTGCTTCCCTCATTCACATACAGAAGAATGACAACCTATCACGTCATCAGAAACTATTACCAATATATGTTCTTTGGAGAATTTGGAAATCTAGATGTAACCTTATTTTCAACAAACAAAGAGTCCTACCATATTGTGTTTCCCAAGAGGCAAATGGAGATGTTTTGGAATTGATTGAGGTGTCAACAAGTGATTTATTATCCAATCAATCAAATTGTGACTCCAACATTCCATTTTTAATACAACAACATCACAAGTACTGGCAACGTCCACCACCAAATATGATTAAGTTTAACTATGATGCATCTTATCATTATCAAACAAAAAAAGCGACAACAGGATGGCTAAGCAGACAACACGATGGAACTCTAAATGGATGAGGAGCTGCAACATAAGGAACATCTTTCTCGCCCTTAGAAGCAGAAGCAAAAGCTCTCCTCATGACAATGCAACAAGCATGGATTTTAGGATCAAGAAGATGTATCTTTGAAGGCGATTGTAAAATATTAATTGATAACGTCAATGGTCTCTCAAAAAATATTTCAGTTGAGTGCATATGCCATGATATTTTCATCTGGGAAGAAAAATTTGATCAATGCATTTTTGAATATACACCTAGAGAAGCAAATATTTCAGCACATTCAATTGCCAAAGAAGGACCTCCCGATGATATCTATTACTTACCAAAAATGTATCCACCATTATGGTTATCTACCTCTTTGTATAATGACTATGTAATACTTTTATCAATCAATAAACATAATATTTGCCGTAAAAAAATATACAAAAGTCAGTAAAATATTTATATCCTTTAAAATATTTATTTATGTATCTCTTTAGATTATTGAGATTTTTGTGTTTTTGTATAGTATTGTGATAGATATACGTTTTTGACAAATAAAAAAACGTTCCAAACTTGTATCCTAATTTGTAATGGATCGGAAAAGAAAGAGCCTAATTCCATAAATATTTAGTTTTCTTTACTAAATTCCAAGCCCATTATATATCCAATATAGCTATAAAAACCTTAATAGAAACCTAAACCTAAATAATGTGCCGTTAAAGGGAAAAAATAAAGAAAGGAAGAATAGAGACAAAGGAGAAGAGATAGTTGAGTGTCGCGGGTGGAAGGGAGGAAAAAAAGAAGAAGAGAGAAAAGATTAAGAGACCAGAGGAACTGGTGAAAGAGTTGCTGCGGCGGATGCTCAATGGTGGAGGTTCATGAAGAACTTGATGTGAGACGGTTTTGGGAAATGCTCGTATCTGAGAAGAGGTAGAAGCTGTCACCGTTGTCGTCCAAGCCCTCAACGGCAAGCTCATGTATCTTGACTAGAACCCCAACGTTTACACAATTATGTAACAATCTTACTATAAAATTAAGTGCATATAATGTTTTATTGATTTATTTTGGCTATATCCTTTCGAAATGTGTTGTATAGTAGGTGTAGCAGTTTTTTCCTTTATGGTTTTTTTTCTTTTTCTGTAAAATATAAACTAGGATATCATAGTCACCAAAATATTTGTTCTTTTTTCCATTTGATAAAACACGATTGAATGGTAATTTTGAGAATATCAACGAAAATAATTAGAAATTGAATAATGATAATTTAAATAGACAAATTAGTAGCTGCCGCCTGCCGGATTTGTGACCAAATATTAATGTTAAGTATGACAAAAATGGGACTAAAATAGTTGGAAATAATGATGGAATGGCGGCGATTTTTTGTTCTCAATCGTAACAGTTTGAGACTACATTTATGTCGTTGTGAGTAATGAAACTAAGATGTTATGATAGTCACATAACACGAGGGTTTTGTGACATTATTTTTAGTGGCTAATTGTGACGGTTATGTTACAATTGTGAATGGTCACTAATAGGGACGGAGTGGTTACTATAAAAATTTGTCACAATGCAAATGATATATTATTAGAAACAAAAATATGTTACCATTGTATTGCAACCTTCAAAAATAGTCACAAATGTGTCATAATATTTTTATTATTACGAAATATTTATCATTGTGGCGAAATTTTTTGTCATAATACATTGATTTTCTTGTACTGACATGAGAGTACACCAAAATGAAAAAGTTTGTTAAATAAATATTGCGAGTTGGCATCGGAGAAGCGAAAACATATTCTTCAAAAGAAAAATATGTTCAGTGTATGAAAACATAGACATTGAAGAATCATTATTGTTGCCCAGTCGAGAATATCCATTGGAAGAAATCCTGTAAGCAACTTTCTCTGGTATGTAAACTTCAATTAAAGACCGAGAGTTTCCAAAAGTTCTAATCATCCTTATCCCAAGGAATAACTCAGTTGATGAGATCAATGATTTTTTTTTTATCAAAAATCAGAGGCAACATCAAAGAATATCTTAGTGCTGAAAATATTGGAAATGATGATAAAGATATAGAGGGAGTGAATATTCTATACACAACTGAGTATCTAAACGACCTGAAGTGTTCATGATAACCAAATCATAAGCTTCAATGGAAACAACACGCACTTGTTTTACTTCTAAGAGCATGTACATCCTCGAAACCCACTAGGGGTTTCTTAAAAAAAAAAATTTAATATATATATTTTTTTAACAGGCGAAAAAAAAGGACAAATTATGTAGCGCCACATCAGCGCTACAGGGAAGAAACCGTCTCTTAGCTAAGGACTTTTGGGATCAGTATGTTAACTATTGACGTGGGTCCCACACATATTTAATTTTTTTTTTAAGAACATGTGCTAAGATACTTCAATGTATCTGCTCTAAGTAACATAAACCAAAAACAAGATTTGTGCAACAACACTAGGCTGATCATTACTCGGTTGGAAGACAAAGTACTCAAAGCAGAGATTTTAGTTGGGAAAATGCAGGGAAGAAAATCTTTATACCAAGGATCATCATGACAACTGCATATACAAATTGTCCATATGAGATGAAAAGAAAACAATTCCCTATTAGAGTGTTATGATATTACAATAAACAAAAGTTAAAGGCAAAGTTTGCAAAATGTTGTGATTTATCTTCAAAAGCTAGTTTTCAGTCATGGCCAGCTATAGTTTCTCTATCTCGTGTCACCTATAAAAAGATTGCATATTTGAAGCGAAGCAACAAGAAAACAAACATCCCCAACAGTTAAGAATGTCATCTACATGGAAATTTCCAACAATCTACAGCTTCAAGATCCTTGTATTTGTCATTATCTCATCATTTGAAATACAGCGGCCTATACTCTAATATTAATCATACCAAAAAATAACAAGAAGAAGAAAACTAGGATAACCAAGAATGACGAATACTAAAAAAAACACCAAAAAAGATTGATTGATTTGATCAAAAGGTCTATTTGATGAATTTTTTTTATATATATCTAAGTAATAACATGATAAACAATATCCGTATAATCATTCTTTAGTATGAAAAAAACATATTTATAAAATAATATTTATAATAAATCTTGTGTGCGGATATTACTAATCACCCCCATTAACGTGGTTCTTTTGCAGCGTCTGTCATTTGTTTCAAACTCGAAACGCTAAGGTTTTGATTGGTAATCTTGCGGAATGGTGGAAATGCGTTTAAAATGTGATTCCGTAAGTTTTGTATTTAAACGCAATTCCGCCATTCCGCATGTTACCAATCAAAATATAAAAAAATTCAATTCCGCAAATAATTCACTTAAAGTTTAATTTTTCACTTAATGGAGTTTTCTTTGTACTTTTAAACGAAAACGGAAACTATGCATTTTCGCGTTTTTTTCTGTTCCGCCAGTTTTTATAATTGTTAAAATATTGTGGAATCGTGTTTTTAAACGCAATTCTGCCATTCCGCAGCTTACGAACGGATCTTAATCTCTCATGGCCTTCAATGACCAAAAAATTCTACATTGGCTATTTTATTCTCATATGGCCTCCAACAACATGAAATACCCATTTTAGCCTTAATGAAATTTTTGACTTTAAGAAAAAAAATTGAATGTGAGCTTCAAAAATCCCCACCTGATTCCCATCCACATCACTTTTCGTTGGGTCCCACTATCCTTCTCCACCATTCAGTTTTATGGAAACACCATTTGTTCTCTTCTTCTCCAACATTTCTCATTTGTTAAATCCTTTATTTGTTTCCTTCTTCACCAACATTCCATTTGTCTATCCTTTCCCAACCTAAAATCATTGAAATTCTCACACAACAATCTAAGATTTAGAGGTTTCTTTTCCCTTCTGTTTCTCTCTTAAACCATGTGTTTGATTTAAGGATTTTAAATCTTATTTGATTTTGTGATTTTTAGAAGGTTTTTGTTCAATTCTTGAATAACCCAAGTGTATATATGCCTAATAAACTTGTTTTTGAAGTGTAAAGTGAAATCTATAGATTCTATAGGTTAATCTTGTATAACATCGAAAGTATAATTGGTATAACTAGTATTACTCGTATAACTGGTATAACTAGGACAACTAGTATAACTGGTATGACTGGTACAACTAGTATGACTAATACGACTGGTACGACTTTGTGTCCTAATTTTGTTTATTGTTCATTTTTTTCCAGAGGACAATGAATAATATTCGTGGCACAGTCATACATTTTGATTATGGGGATACTACTCAGACGAGGGAGATGAAGTGCGATGGAATCGGAAAAACCTGTTGGAATTATATCCAGTAATCTCTGTACTGTCTCTAGAAAGTAAGAGTATGTCAATGATCAGACATAAGTCATATAATACTGGGGGTCATGATGGCTTGCTAGAGTCCGCTCATGATCTATAAGTCTTGGACTTATTGCCTTTATTATATGATCCCATATGGGTCACACGCCTAAGCTAACAGGAAACTATGAAGGAACGGTTCAGCAGAAGTACGGTAAAAGTGCTAGGCATTTACTGTACTTAGAGAGATTAAAGGGCCTGATTAAATCTAAGGGATTTAATCAGACTGAGACTTGGGCCCAAAAGCCCATGAGAACTAGAAGGGGTTTTAATGAATAAAACTTGACCTAGCTCTCTAATTTTTTCACATAAGTCTGTGCCTCCCTCTCTCTTCTCTGTGCCTCCCTCCCTGTGGTCTAGCAGCCAACTTCCTGAAGTGTGCGTGTGTGAACCTTTGGAGGAGCTGTCTCTTGGCGGTTCTGCTGATCTCTGACTCATACCTCTCCATTCCGCTGCATAACAAGGTATTAGGTGAGATCTTTTATGATTCAGCAAGAGAACCTAGATCCAAGCATGTTTAGTAGGATCAATAATTGAGTAATTGAATCAGGATAAACTAAACAATCCTTCAGTGGTATCAGAGCCATTGGTTCTATTAGGATTTCTTGTTAGAATCATGTTTAGGTTGTTTAGAAGTGTTTGAATCAATCTGTGCTTGAATTTGATAAGAAAACACTTAAGAAACAATAGTTGTCTGAAATTGCATCGCCCGATGCATAACTAAGATCGGATTGACGCACGGATCGCTCGCTTTGCGGATCGATCGCGTAGTCATTCGATCGCGAGAGATGGTCCGATCGGCTGAGCGGATCGCATGGATCGATCGTTGCGATCGATGGCATGGATCGTCGGCGATCGTGTCCCGCCTTCTCTCGACCCAAGCCATCCCGCCGCTCTCGTCCCGATCGATCGCGTGAAAGCATCGATCATCACGGACCCGAGCATCGATCGATTCCAGATCGATGGAAAGAGCATCGATCGTTGCGGTTTGGTTTGTGGCTCGGTTTAATTTGATTAAAACTTAATCGTCACGGTTTAATAATTACAGACTTAATAAAATTTATTAGATTTGGTTAAACCGTGATAAGAAATCCAAAGTCGTAAAATTGGATTTAGTGCCTAAACCAGTGGTTTTCTAATTTGATTTGGTTGGACCAAATAAATTGAGAAAATCCGGTTTAGTAAATAACCGGTTAACAATTGTGGTTATCGTAGTAATTAATCTTGGTTGGACCAATTTTAATGAACCAGACCGGTTATGTCATTTAATTGGGCAATTGGGTTATGTCTTGGACATAGACCAATTCTTGGGCCTTGGGCCAAGAAGTTAAAACAATTGGGCCAATTATTTGAGTCTTTTCTTCAGATTGAATTTAAAATTTATTTAATAATTAAAATTTGATTTTAAATTAATCAGTTTCCAAAATTTAAATTAGAAAGTTTCTTAAAATGAAAGTTTCTAGATTTGCATGTTTTGGATATTTAGGAAATTTCTATAGTTAGAAAGTTTCCAATTTTAGGAAGTTTCCAATTTTAGAAAGTTTCCAAAATCAGTAGGTTTCCCAAAATGGAAAGTTTCCCAAAATAGTAATCTTCTATTTTGGGATGAAATTTTAAGAAAACCTATAAACCTCAAATAATATCAAGCGTTGGATGTCTTGTCCAGTCTATGTCAGCTGTTGAAACCCATTCAATTGTACACATGGCCTTACAGTGTGAGGGTGTCTATCTTTTGCGTGGGTAAGACAGTTTGTGATTCATTGATGTCATTGGGAGTCCCAGACATTAGTGATTACATGACTGTATAGTCTGGTTTTCTTGACTAGGCCATCGGGAGTCCCGGGCCTTGAGACATCAGAGTGGATTGGGCCTCGGGCCCAGATTCACAACCAAGAGTTATATCACGGATATAATTAGCCGAGATAGGGCTTACCGATATAAGCTAAGGTTGGGTGACGGCCAGTGGCCCACTTTGATCTTAGTTATATGTGGATCTTGGAATCATTATATTCTATTGAGGGTAACTGATGTTATTGAATATAATGCGAGATTAATCATATTGAACATATTAACTAAAATTCTTTTATCTTAAATTTCAGTTATGACTAGCACAAACAATCAAAACACCTTCTCGATCCGGTCTATCCTTGAGATGGACAAGCTGAACGGATCAAATTTCTTGACTTGGTCGCGGAACCTGAGGCTAGTCCTCAGGCAGGAGAGAAAGGACTATGTTCTTGAGAGAGCTCTCCCCGTGAGGATCGGGTCCAATGCCTCCCATGCAGTATATGATGCTTGGAATAAGCATTATAATGATGCGGTAGATGTGCGTGGTCTGATATTGGCTACCATGGACTCAGACTTGCGGAAGCAATATGAGAACATGGAGTCGCCAATAGAGATGATCAGCAGCCTGAAATTGAAATTTCAGGAGCAGGTAAGAGTGGAGAGATACCAGTTGGTTAAGTCTCTCACTAGCTGCAAGCTACCAAATGATCATCCAGTGAGTCCTCATGTCAGTAAAATGATGGGTTACATTGATAACCTGAGGAAACTGGATTATCCAGTTAGCCAAGAATTGGCAACTGAGATCATTCTGCAGTCACTGCCGTCAAGCTATGATAAGTTCAGAAGGAACTATATCAAGAAAGGCTTAACGAAGACGCTGACTGAACTGCATGATATGCTCAAGACAGTTGAGCCAAACGTGAAGAGTACCCAGTATAATCTCATAATAGAGAAGGGTAGGTTTATTAAACCTAGTACTGACAAGGGTGAAGACAAAGTTGTCCAGATTTTGAATCAAGGAAAGCGTGTGTCTTCTGAGCCCAAGTCAGATACCTCTTACGTTGGTAAGTGCTGCTACTGTAAAGAGACAGGGCATTGGAAGAGAGATTGCATTAAATTCATGGAAGATGATGAGGAGTTGAAGTTGATGTATGAGACTACTTCCTCAGGTATTCATGTTATTACTTCAAGTTCTACCTTATAGGTATTGGATACTGGTTGTGGCACTGATATTTGTGATAATATGCAGAGCCTAAGCAACAGTAGAATGTTGAAGGAAGGACAAGTGGATCTACATGTCTGGAAGGAGCTATGGACGCTGCCTCAGCCGTAGGGTTTTCACCTGTAGATGCCTTCGAGGCTTGGTTTTGTATTAAGTAATTGCTACAATGTAACTGCTTTAAGCAGAGTTGTTTTTCATTTTCTTGTAAGAATTTGAATGTTTTTCATTTTGATAAAAGACAAGTTTTTGTTCTTTTCATCTTAATGAAATATTAATTGTAGCACCCTATTCAAGGAATGGGTTTTATATCTTAAACCAAAGAGTGCCTAAATGTAACATAAATACCGAATTGGTTTAAATCTGATGAATTAAACCTGATTTTTCTTGGCATAAAAGTCTTGGTCACATAGAGTAAGTCGGATTCAGAAATCCCATAGTTATGGACTGTTGGGCTCATTTGATACGATATCTTATGAGACTTGAATTCTGCTTACTGGACCAAAAGGCAAAGGGCCTATCTTAGCCGAGCTAGAGAAAGGCCCAAAGGCTTATTGGACCTTGAACATACTCATGTATGTGGCCCAATGAGCAGTAATGCCAGAGAAAATTTCCTGTACTTCATTGTCTCCACTGATTATTTCAGTGAGTATGATTGTGTTCATTTGATGAGACACGAGTCAGAATTCTTTGTAATGGTCGAAAGAATTCCAGAATGAGGTATAGAATCTGAGTGACTGAAGTATTGAGACTCTGGATTAGATCACAAGTGAGAATACTTAAGTCATTGATGGTGTGATCATCTGATTGAGTGTGAAGTCGTTTCACAGCTCATTTCTCCTGAAAACCTGGAGGTGTTTCTGTGAGAAAGAATCAGATCTTATCAGAAATGATTAAAGATGAGTCACACGAATCTTCCATGATATTTTTTTTTTTAAGAATAACGCTCTAGAAATATCTAAGTTTACGCTAAAATAGTTCTACCAATATCAGTTGAAAGACACCACTTAAATGTGGATTGGAAATGATCCAAATTCGTCTTTACTGAGTATTTGTAGTTGTGCTACTTTGCTGGTTGTCCTAGGGAAACCAAGGCTTGTTACTTTTTACGTCCATTCCGAAAACGAAGTTAGGTTGTTCGGAATTCTGTTTTCTAAAAAGAAAGTTGCTTTCCAAGAAAAACAGTGGGAGTAAAAGTATAACTCGAAGAAATTCGAGAAATGCAGGAGGCTGCTCAACCTGTTGAGGGAGAGCAGCGGATGGATTTACAAATTTCTGTAGAATCTACACCTGTAGAGCCTGAATTTCGCAGATTTGAATCTGTCACTAATCCGAGAGTGATTTCTCGTGATTAATTGCCATGATCTGATGATCATTGAAAGTGACGAACCTGCGAAATTCGCAGAAGCGAAAGTGAGCCCTGACTCCAAAAAATTACACTGTGTGTAAGTTAGCTTCATCGATCCATTCATGGATAGAAGCAAACATATCGGAGTTGGAATCTTCGTTCTCTTGAAGTAGTCAAGGTTTTGACTTGAACAGGAACGAAGTGGAACTGTGCGTTTGCTAATAGATAAGTGGGAGCGATATTGCATTTATCATAGTGTATGTCGATGACATACTGATTCTCGGAAATAACGTTCCAAAGCTGCAGTCGGTAAAGGACAGGCTTGGGAGTTGTTTTAATGATTGACATGGGTAAAGCCACGTATATTCTTGGACTTTGGATCTAAAGATAGAGATCCAAAAGAGCTGGTAGGACAATGTCAGGATTCTTAAATTGACAAAGTCCTACCCGTTTTCAACAATCCAAGAAGGGTTTTATGCCAATGTCACATGGCATTACGTTAAGAGCTTGAATGCATGGATGAGATTCCATATGCGTCGGCAATTGGATCTATCATGTATGCCATGACACGTACTTGTTTTGATGTTGCTTTAATGTTAAGCAAGACAAGTAAAGACCAGTCAAATCCAGCAAAGAATCACTGGATAGACGTAATGAATATTCTCAAGTATTTGGAAAATACTTAGGATACGTTCTTGATTTACGGAGAAAGTGAGGTGCTACGAGTCGGTAGAGTCTGAAAGGCAAGTTTCCAACGGACAAAGATGATTTCCGGTCACAGTCCGGTTATATCTTGTGTCTATCTGGCGGTGCAAGGCACTGTTGCTGACTCCATGACTTAAACTGAACATTTCGCAGCTTGGGAAGCGGCGAAAGAGGTTGTTTGGAAAGAAGAGTTCGTCACTGAACTTGATGTGATTCCTAGCATAGATAAGACTAGCTGCACATCAGAGGTCCAAACACCTTGAGGGTAGGTATAACCTATTCCGTGAGATAAATGACAGAGATGTTAAGTAGATCAGCAAGTTTCAACGAATGAGAACGTTGCTAATCTATTAACGAAGCCACTCCTTAGGCCTAAGCACGAGTCACGGACTGTTGCTGTAGGATAAGTGAAATTAAGATGTAGTCTTAATTTCAGTGGGAGTTAGTAAAGGGCTTTATTTAGTTATTGATATGTTCTTGTAAAACATTTAAGATGTTTAATAAAATTATTTTTATGATTATTTTAACTGTGATGAAATAATCGTTCCAAAGTGATATAAACCATTTTATAGGTCATCGAAGTAAGTGACTTGATCTTGAGTCATCAAAGTCATTTAGCTTGATCATGAGACCCTATATTTGATAGATGGCTTATATCATCCAGTCCCTAGTCGAAGGTTGTTGAAATTGGAACACCAACAACCGCGTGAGACTAGATTGGTATGTGACTTATGACCAAGTTTCATGGTGTCATAGATGCGCGGCATCAAAGTCAGTACATAGGTGTATGTTGGGGTACATACGACCGGACATGACCCGATTATAAGAACTCTTCAGGATATTTATATCTGTGTCATAAGAGATTCCTACTACGACTATAGAGTATAGTCCTTAGACCTGAGTTCGCATGCATGTGACTGCACATGAACTGATGCGCTTTGATCATTGTCTAACGCTGTCGTTAAGCGATAGTTATAAGGACCTTGTTTGGGTGTATTATGAAATGAGTAGTTTACAGTGATGGAACAAGACGGGATTTGTCCCTCCAATATAAATGGAGTGAATATCTCTAGGCCAATCGGAGATTTGAATACTGGAAAATGCATGGCCATGCTCAAACGGACTGTCCCGAGTCGTTTGGATTGTCAGTATCAAATCAGAGTCCGATGAACATGATTAGCCTTTATAAGGATGACACTCATCTTGCCTTATGACTAATCGAGATATTGAGACAAAAGGAATATGAATACAGAGATTCCAGTACAAGTGGGAGATTGTTGGAATTATGTCCAGTAATCTCTGTACTGTCTCTAGAAAGTAAGAGTATGTCAATGATCAGACATAAGTCATATAATACTGGGGGTCATGATGGCTTGCTAGAGTCCGCTCATGATCTATAAGTCTTGGACTTATTGCCTTTATTATATGATCCCATATGGGTCACACGCCTAAGCTAACAGGAAACTATGAAGGAACGGTTCAGCAGAAGTACGGTAAAAGTGCTAGGCATTTACTGTACTTAGAGAGATTAAAGGGCCTGATTAAATCTAAGGGATTTAATCAGACTGAGACTTGGGCCCAAAAGCCCATGAGAACTAGAAGGGGTTTTAATGAATAAAACTTGACCTAGCTCTCTAATTTTTTCACATAAGTCTGCGCCTCCCTCTCTCTTCTCTGCGCCTCCCTCCCTGTGGTCTAGCAGCCAACTTCCTGAAGTGTGCGTGTGTGAACCTTTGGAGGAGCTGTCTCTTGGCGGTTCTGCTGATCTCTGACTCATACCTCTCCATTCCGCTGCATAACAAGGTATTAGGTGAGATCTTTTATGATTCAGCAAGAGAACCTAGATCCAAGCATGTTTAGTAGGATCAATCAATGAGTAATTGAATCAGGATAAACTAAAAAAATCCTTCAAAACCGTCATAATTCAAGTTTTGTGATGGGAGGAACTTCTTAGGATGTCACTTATTCTCGGTTGGTTGATAGAATATGCAGGAATATTATTGTTGATGAAGCTGAAAAGAAGCTTTTGTTGAGTTATTTTCCATTGATATTGGGTCCAAAAGGCCATCATATATCTTGGGTGATGAAGATGTTCGAGGACAATTTATCTGGTACCTCATCATTTTACTTGGGACGTTCATGACGAGATACTAACATAATATGTATTACCTCCGCACATTAAGGAAAAGAAAGAGAGAAACCAAGTGACTTGATTCCCGTCCGTTGGAGAACCTCGAAGAAAGAAAAAAAATATGTTGCCATTTGAGCGATTTTTTCTGATTAAAACTCTCAAAGTTAATTTGTGTTGTGTTTTGTTGTTTGTGTTTGTATAAAACTTTGTATGACTGCATTGAGTTTGATATGATTTTCACTTCTTATATATTTGGTACAACTAGTACGACTCTTTGTTAAAACAAAAACATAAAAAATTATTTTGGGTAAATACAATCATGATATTAGTTTGAAAACGTCACTAAAACATTATTAAATATATTTACACATCTGTAATAATTAAGAAATATCAATTTTTTTGTTATTTGTTGCATGAACATCACATTTGTAGATCATATACCTTATACTTTTAAGGTTAGTATTGAAATCCTTAGATTACTAAGATAAAAAATAATTAACCTTAGTGTTTTCGAGATGTTATGATATGAAAGTATTATAAATCTAGTTTATCTACTTAATTTAATAAGTACAACTAAGAAAATTAATTTAAACCATAATATTACTAATTACAAATTAAATTTATAAAAGTACAACTCTTTGTTAACAAAAATTAAATTGGTACAATTGGACAACTGGTATAACTATTTATTTTTTTAAAAAAAATATTATGACGGCTCACATTTTGCATGTTTTACACATTTATTCATGCCAAAGAGTTGTTCTAGTTGTGCTAGTTGTCCCAAATTATTTTCATGCAAGAGTTATACCAGTTGTGCTAGTTGTACTCAAGATAAAAAAAATTCAAAGAGTTATTCTGGTTATGCTAGTTGTACCTAAGATAATCATGATAAATACATAAGTCAAAACCAAATACATAAATCTGAACCAACCAAATACATAAGTCTGAACCAAACTAAATACATAAATCTGAGTTGTTCAAAGAGTGAACCAAATACATAAGTCTGAACCAAACATTGGTATTTCCTTCTTATTTCGTGTCTGGCGAGTAACAGGTGCCATTGTTGAAGATGTTTGTACTGCAATTTTCAAAAAAAAAAACACACAAAACAGGTTAGTAATGATGTTAAAATTAACAAAAATTCTTTTGAGAAGAAAGTCAAATCAAAACCCAACAAAAATTATCTGCACATGCAAATAATCAAAACAGACCTAATCAAAACTCCTAAAATCCACCAAAACTTTTCGAAACACGTTTCACTGCCCATTACCAATAATTTTTTAGTTTTTCATGATTTCACAATTTCCACTTCCACCTCAATTATTATATAGGACTGTTATGTTCACTAAAGCTTTCTGTGGACATGATTTATATACTTATCCTCTAACATTTATATAACTAAAGCTTCATTATTTACAAAAGAAAACAACAAAAAACGAGACATGACATGATGCTGATATTTGTTCACGATTTTCATCAGCCACAAGTGAGAGCCAAAGAAACTAAAATCTAAATCCAATCCATGATAGACTGATCGATGGGTAAGCATCTTGCAAAATGAAATTCATATGTTTCATGATGTTCTAGTGAAAACAAAAAACGTCAATATCTTAATCGATCAAATAAGAAGCTTATGATAGTCTACAAAACTAAGATTATAAACAAACAAATCGTCATAACAGATTCTACAAAACCATTGGTCAAACAAGAAGCTCAACTAGTATTTGGATTCATCCATATTGACATATTCACTGATTCGATTATCAATTACAAACCCTAATTTCAGAAAATCCCAAAATTGGGGATAGAGAATCCGACAGAGACAGAACCACAATCAAATAAACAGATTCTCATATATTATAATTCTCCAGCAATGATACACACTAATTCGTAAGCAAAATCAGTTCCTTGAATTGAAGATGTACAAATTATAAATACAAAATGGTGGAGAAGAACATAAGAAATACAATACCTTGAGTAAATTGAATCAGGTAAGTTCAAGGGAGATGAAGATTCTTGAATGATGTGAGCGGGTTAGTTGATTTCGCAAGAGAGAAAATTGAGATTTAAGGCTGGAGCTTCGTGTTAGGCGACTGAAATTGGGACTTGAAATTGAGTTACGGGGAAGGAGAAGAGAAATTTAGAATTCGTTCTAAATTTATGATTTTTATTGGATTTGGGTCGGATCTTAACCAACTAGGTTTGGATATAAATGGTTTGGGTTGTAAATAATCAAAAATATTAAGGTTAAAAGAGAAAATGACCAAATTTTTTATCTTTAAAAAATAAATCAAAATTGGGAGGTTTTTTCAGAATTTTCTTAGAGCACCCACATTGGTGTTATCCAATGTGGGATCCTTAGGAATAAATTATTAATATTTGTGTTAGATATGAATAGTTAAGAGACTTAGTTTATTTGAGTCTTCCATTGGTGTTACTCAATTTGGGTTTCTAAAATTAAAAATATATGTTATCAAAAGTACTTGTACCCAAAATCTGGATTTGTCATTCCCTCTTCCCAATCTCCCATTCGTTTACCACCAAATGCTACTTGTTGAATACCCAAGTACCTGAAATTTTCACATTAACAAGAGTTGAAGCTATCTGCAACAGAAGGAATCAATCAAAGAGGATATGAAGAAACAAGTTCTCGTGTGACTTACTTTGAACTCATTACTATCAAACAGTTGAGAAGCACATCAATAGCTGCAAGCATAGTTTATATTAGTAAGACAGAAGTGTGACATTGTAGTACATGAGGAAAAGTAATAGAAGAAACAGGGTGAAAGATGAACAAACCTGCAAATTGGATGTATTGAAAGCGCCCAATCGTCCCATAACATACCACGCTTGTATAACCTGTTAGCAAACTCGAGTTTTATTATGGTCAAAAGAAAGGAATGAAAGATGCATTGAGTTTTACTAAGACTCAGACGTTTTGCAAAAGCAAGAAGAAGATCAATTTCTTACACTTCCAATAAGATCAACATCTCGATCTGAAGGCGATCCATAGAACTTCCAACGTTTGTATGGGTCCCAAACTCTGGTCCGGGGGAACGTTGGGACATTGCCTACACAAAGATCATTCGATTACTTGCAATTCAGATACCAGCTAGATATGAGCAACAACAACGAAAAACTCAAAACTTGAGATAGTGATTATATAAAACAGTTATCTTTCTAAGCTCTTAATATACATTTCAGCAACCAAAACAAAACCTTGTTTATGTAAGCCAGTGACATAAATGTTCTTAATACTCCAGAAAGTTATTGAATCGTTCCACACAAGATGGAAAATTTGGATAAGTTGTAACATTTCCTGATCGAAACTGACTGAATTGAGGATAGGTTATACAAATTGAGCAAGAATAGAAGATCATACCTCCATATGGAGAATCAGTGGCGCACCTAGGGGTTTTGAAGCTTCTCGAAACATTCCGAAATTGTAACAGTGATTTATTGGGATTCCGTAAGAGAGAACTGCAATCAGAAACACAAAAGCTCTTAAGATTCAATTTTACCAAAGGTTCACCCTTTCTAGCGACAAAGGCAAAAAGAACACTTGGAGTGCAAAAGAGAAAGAACGAAAGAGAGATAGATAGAAGTACTTGGCCCAAGATGGGTAATCGTGGAGACGATCGTAGTCGCGTTTTCTCCTCTTCTCTGACCCTGAGTAATCTTCTT
Organism: Orychophragmus violaceus; assembly: GCA_030180135.1. NCBI lineage: Eukaryota > Viridiplantae > Streptophyta > Magnoliopsida > Brassicales > Brassicaceae > Orychophragmus > Orychophragmus violaceus. The sequence continues at coordinate 23,064,089 of CM058229.1, forward strand.
CCTCTCGCCGTCGTCCCTAACCCTTTCTTGGCCGCCGACACAGACTTTGCTCCGGAAAAAAAAATGGCCAATACAAAGCTGCCACGTGGTAAGAAACGGGATCTTAAGATCCTTATCTAAGGATCGATCCTTGGCAATAAACCCATTATTTCTTTATTTTTATGTATACTTACCTAAGAATCTGAGCCCAAAAAGAGTTAAGAAACTCCAATGGGCCTGGTCTTAGGCCAAGAAGGCCATGACAGATTAGTCCCTTACGAACCAAGGCCTACATTTGGAGATCTTTAAGCGTTCAATCCCTGATTTTCAGGAAAATGACAGTTATACCCTTAATTAGATTTGAAAACTACGAGAAAACTGTCCCTTTATCTTCCCAATCAAGTCAGAATATCTCCCGAGACTTCTTTTTCTCTACTGTCGTCGAAGGTTTTGCCCACAATCCCATAGACGACGATTCTGCCGATTCACAAGTGAGTTTCTTTCTTTTTTTTGTCTTACGCAATTGGTTTATGTGTTCTTGGGGGTTTTCTTATCAGATCTAGTTAGTTCTGGGTTTTGGCATGCTTTTTTGTTTCGATTTCCTTTGAAATCAAATATGGTTCCCTCTATCGGTTCTAGGGTTTTAACTTGTGTTCGATTTAGTATTATATCCGATTGGTGGATTAGTTCGAAGCTTACACCTTACACTGATTAGTACGAAGCTACCGAAATTGATTAGATAATTAAATAATAGATCTTTGTAGAAAGTACATAATTCGAGGAAATTGAACTGAACACTGTATATTCAGAGCTTTAGGTCTCGATGATTCATCTTATTACCTAAAGGTAGGTTACAGTTCGAAATGCTTCGTAGTCGACTTAGCTTGTCTTTGATGGATCTCTAGTTTTCTTTCGCTGTTGTTTGTAGTGCAGTACTTTGTTGATTTATATGATTCTCTTGTTACAGTATCGATAACAGATTGGTTTTTTAGTGTTGTGGACATATGTCCGAAAGGAGACTTGTTTGAAACAATGCATAAACACATATATGGCTGCTCTTATATTACAGGTGTAAGTTCTGCAAACACACAATGGTTTCGTTTCCCGCTACAACGGAGACGATTTCTCTGGCTCTAGAAGCCAACAGCTCAGAGGCTATTCAGATTCTGTACCAGGTCTTAGAAGACCCTTCTTCATCTCCAGAGGCTTTGCGTATCAAGGAGCAAGCAATTACTAACCTCTGTGATCGTCTGACTGAAGAGAAGAGAGGTGAGGATCTCCGGATATTGTTAACCAAATTGAGACCTTTCTTTTCTCTAATCCCCAAGGCCAAAACTGCGAAAATCGTCAGAGGAATCATTGATGCTGTGGCAAAGATACCCGGAACAACTGATCTCCAGATCACTCTCTGCAAAGAGATGGTGGAATGGACCCGCGCTGAGAGGCGTACTTTCCTCAGGCAGCGAGTAGAGGCGAGGCTAGCAGCTCTTTTAATGGAGAACAAAGAGTATGTTGAAGCTCTGGCGCTTCTGAGTACTTTGGTGAAAGAGGTTAGGCGATTAGATGATAAGCTCCTTCTTGTTGACATCGACTTGCTGGAGAGCAAACTTCACTTCTCGTTGAGAAACTTACCAAAGGCAAAAGCTGCACTCACTGCAGCTAGGACAGCCGCGAATGCTATTTATGTCCCACCAGCACAACAAGGCACCATTGATCTGCAGAGCGGGATTCTTCACGCTGAAGAGAAAGACTACAAAACCGGATACAGCTACTTCTTTGAAGCCTTTGAGTCTTTCAATGCTCTCGGAGATCCAAGAGCGGTTTTCAGTTTGAAATACATGTTGTTGTGCAAGATCATGGTTAGCCAAGCTGATGATGTTGCAGGAATAATCTCCTCAAAGGCAGGACTCCAGTACGTTGGCCCTGATCTAGATGCCATGAAGGCAGTTGCTGATGCTCACTCAAAGAGGTCCTTGAAACTGTTTGAGAACGCTCTCCGTGACTACAAAGCGCAGCTAGAGGATGACCCAATTGTCCACAGGCATCTCTCTTCTCTCTACGACACGCTTCTGGAGCAAAACCTGTGCCGTTTGATCGAGCCCTTCTCAAGAGTTGAGATAGCCCACATCGCTGAGCTGATTGAATTGCCGGTTGACCATGTTGAGAAGAAGCTATCCCAGATGATTCTTGACAAGAAATTCGCAGGCACGTTGGATCAAGGAGCTGGATGCCTCATCATATTCGAAGATCCAAAGGCGGATGCTATATACTCGGCTACTCTTGACACCATTGCAAACATGGGAAAGGTCGTTGACAGCCTTTATGTCCGGTCTGCCAAAATCATGTCCTGAGTGAATGATTGAGTTCGTCGTCTGAATCGCATTTCTATCTTTCCTTTCTCCTTTTTTGGGTTTTTTAAGATAATCGTTTGGACTCGAAAGAAACTGATGCTTCTCAATGGGAGAAAGTGAAACTGTTTGGATTGCCCCCATTTGCTCCTTTTAACTAGATTCAAATTTCCATTATTATTTAACCGTTGTGCATTTATAAAACTCTGACCAACCAAGAACTAAATTCACAGGATCCCACCATTTCTTTTACCAAAGCAGGACATGACTTTCACACAAGTCTTACTCTTATTGTCTCATTCTTTTATGTTATTCAGTAGCTTTTCCAGTCAGCTTTGAGATACAACTTTAAATTTGTTTTTCCAAAGCTATGAAACTAAATTATCTGTGAATTGGGCTACCTGTTCTTGACTTGTTTAGTTATGGAGTCGCGAGTAGGCCTGGGCAAAATATCCGAACCCGAAATACCGAACTGAACCCGAACCGAAAAAGTAGAACCGAACCCGAACCGACAAAATATCCGAACGGGTCCTAAACTCCTATATCCGAAGAACCGAACCCGAACCCGAACCGAATGGGTACCCAAAATATCCGAATTTCAATTATATAGTCAAAATATTAGTTATATTTAGATTTAATATAACAAAATTATCTAAAAGTATAATTATAAATTCAAATGTATTGGTTATTTTTAGACTAAAGTAACTATATTGTTAAAAACAAATAAAATTTATGAAAGTTTTTGTTATATTTGCCAAAATTTGAAATTTTTTTATTAAAATATAACTAATTTTATTTTTGTTTTGTGATTTTTCGGGTATTCAACCCGAACCGAACCGAATTTTTAAAATACTCGAATGGATCTTATATGTCTAGATCCGAAAACCCGAAAATCCGAAAGACCCGAACCGAACCCGAACGGATACCCGAACGCCCAGACCTAGTCGCGAGTTACTACTTACTAGTTAATGATCTTGGCCATGGTCGTTTCGCAGTTGCTAGCGATCAGCAGCTGCAGCAGTCGCTATTTTGTTCGTTTTAGAGTCGTTGCGACTGTCGCTTAATTTTTTTTAAAGCGCTATATAATCGCTGTTAAAATTAGCGACCGAATTTTAAGTCGACAATCGCTAATTTGGAGTCGCTGCGATAGTCGTTGTCACCCGTAACTCTAAAACGAACAACATAGTGAATATCGCATCGATTGTTGCTGTCGCCAACAGCTGCAACAACGACTGTCAAACAAACATGGCCCTTCTTTGTCTTAAAGTTCTTTGCCTGTTGTATTTCTGTCAAGTTCCAACATTGCCGTTACAAAGTCGAATCACATTTTATTCTAAGTCTAGAATGTGTGACTTACTATTATCATCCATATATGTTTGGTCTTAGTAAATGTATTAGAGTTTTTGTTAAGATTTTTTCCCCGTCTACCTTTATAATGAATTTAAAGGAAACTGAAATATTTCGTTAAGATTTAAGATAGTGTTATTTGAATTAATATTTTTCACTATTCTAAGTTTTGTATTATTTTTATTTTTTTTGCTATTCTTTAGAAAGCTTTTACCTTATTGGATAAATAACATTTAGAATGCCCCACATTTGTTCATTTTTCTTTTTCTTCCTTCACAGTTAAAAAAGAATACTATAGACTGCTATTTTTGTAGGTCAGCGATTATGGTGTGATTGTTTGTTTGTTGCTGAAAAGTGAAAACTTAAATGCCCAATTGAGTGAGCTTTCTTGGTTTAAAGTTATACTATTACTAGACTAATGTCCAAAATCTTTGATTAACTCTACGTACACTTAAACGAAGCAAATTGAGCTACATAGATTAGATAATTAATCTTTATATTGGTTAATGAGATTGAACAATAGTAGTAGTACTATCCACGAAGCTAATCTGATCGACATTAATTAACTATAGTATACTATATACAGATCTTGAAGTTAATAATTTTGTAAGGGTTAATTTATGAGTCAACCACACCGTCTTTCTTTTTAGAAGAAAAATCCCATGAGCTTCAATTTGCAACTATAATTCAAAAAGAAAGTTGAAAACAAAAGCGACAGCTGTTAAGTAGACAATCAAGAGTACTAAAACCTCCTAATTAATTTATTATTATGTAGTTATTTTTTGTTGCTAGCCTGTACGTATCCAGTAAGCAAATCAAACCAAATTTAATTTAACCACGTTCTTTCTAAACGGGTTAAATCGAAAACCCAAACCCGAAACCAAAACAAGTAATGAAAAAAAGAACATTAAAATTTAAGAAATAATTAACAAGATTGACCATCGGTGTAGCAACGGAGTCTCTTCACCGGGAAATCATGCCGGTAACCACCATGAGCAGCAGCTGCTCGCCACTCTTCCACTAGCAAAGCGTCAAGCTCGACCTGATCAACGGCTCCAGTCGCTGCCCCAAGCAACTCTGCGAATCCACCGATACGACCCGGAGGTTTGGATTTACGACGACCGGCACCGACGGGAACATTCCGGAGAGCTCCACCAGCGGTCCAGTAACGCTGACAACCTTTGCAGAAGTGTCTTGGTTGGTTAACGTTGTAATTATTGAAGTAACAGAATTTAGTCTCCATACTCTTGCATCTCGGACATGCTATGATCTTGTCTGGACGCTTCTCCGCCGTAAGATCCAATGATGATGATGATGATGATGGTGATCTAACGGCTGTTTTTGTTTGTAGCTCTGGCTGCTCTTCTTTTTTAATCGTCTGTGTGATATTATTATTGGCGTTGAATGTTATGATGGTTTTGCCGAAGAGTTTAATCCCTTGGGTCGCCATTAAAATGAGAAGATAGAGAGAGAGAGAGAGAGAGGGATAAAGATAGAAAGAGAGAGTTGTGATTAATTTCTTGCAGTTATGAAAGAGAGAAGAGACGTTTATAGGAAGAAGATTTTGATATGTTATTTTTCTTTAAAAAAAAAAGATTTATGAAAACTTGATTTTATATCTTTTTCGTAGGAAAGTTGAGAAAAGCAATAGTGTTAGCAGGGAGAATATATATATATATATATATATATATATATGAAAGAATATATTAGGCACATTTATTGCTTATTGATCAAAGAATATCGATCCATATCAGTTGATAAAATGTGTGTATTTTTTTTTTCCTCCAAAATTGTGTATTCACTATTCAGGTACAGTCTCCGTATATTTTATCGAAAAGGTTTTCTGGAATAATGCTTCCATCACTTTATTAAGATTTATGGAATAAAGGCATTAAATAAGTTATTATAAAGCTTGGAACAATAGCGAACAAGCGGTATAGAAGGGTAATCAGAGATTCAGAATTCAGATATCAAACCTCCCAAAAACATTATTCCAGCAAATGCGAAGGAAGATGAGCACCCGATCACAATCTCCCTGCAGAGGACCTCTCTACCTATGACTTTATCACGAGCATGTCTCTCATGCTTCATTGATGGTTCCTGGGTAGAATCAGATTCGGTAAGCGGACAAGGTTGGATCGTACAACAAGGACTTGAGATTGTCCATTTGGGTCTTAAGGGTTCCAGAAGATGTCTCTCCCCCCTTCATGCCGAGCTTAATGCCCTCCTTTGGGCTATGCAGTGCCTCCAGAAGCTACATCTGACTAGCGCTTGCTTTTTCTCGGATTGTATGGAACTCATTAGTATGCTAGAGGATCCAATGGAATGGCCCTCCTTCTCATCGGAATTGGAAGACTTCCGCGCTCTAAAGACTTTCTTTCCTAGTTTTAGTATTAAGTTTGTTAGTAGAAAGTCTAATACCCGTGCTGATTGTCTTGCAAAAAAAGCTAGAGCACGCGGTCTTTTGTTTTCCCATGTAAGTTCATCGGTTCCCGATTGGCTCTCCCTTGAAGAGAGTCGAACACCGAATTCGTAATAAAATGGAGATTTGATGTCAAAAAAAAAAAAAAAAAAAAAGAATTCAGAACTTAAAAATGTATCCAAATGGTTTTTTTCCTGGATAAAAATGGTTTTGATTTTATCCAAAAAAAATTGATTATGCGAACAACCTACATAGTAACTCATGTTTATATATAACCTATATATATGTCAATCCATAATAACAACTAGAAGCTTATTATATGTTAAAAAAAAAACTAGAAGCTTATTAACTTTTGTATTTTTTATGTATCGTTGACTTTGTCATCCTAGTTTTAGAAACGATCTTTTAGGAGTGTAATATACAATATCTACTTTGAAGTATTACATATGACAATATTACAATGAAAATTATATGTTCATTTCCATATTATGACATGAGAAACGTTACATTATTATATTTCAATGAATCTTATTTAAGTGAGAAGGATTTGGATATGGGCAAAGCCGCCAAAGAGAAAGAGCGTTTAGTGTGTGTTGCGTAGAAAAGGAGAAGTGATGAAAATAGGCCTAATATGGGATCATCTTTCAGTTCAAAGGTACACATCATCTTGTGGGCTTCTCTTTCCAGGTGTGTTCCCGCTCATCCTTCCACTTTCTTCACTCGTTTTATTCCATTACATAATATTATAGAGAGGACTCGAATTTTACCTGATCGAAGAATAAGTTTCCTTTTTTTTGTTTTGTTTATAATATGTATGTTAGAATAACTCAATTTATATTTAAGATTAAAATGTATTATTTCAACTGATGCAATGGTTTGGTAGTATAGATTTTTTTTTTTTCATCTTGTGGATAATATTTAAAATTGAAAGTTAAAATACACATAACCGGTAAAGATTGCAATCTTGCTAGAAATAAAGCCGGCGAATTTACATATCGAACCTCCCGAAGACAAAGACGAAATTACAAAACTTCAACAAATTGAAAACAAAAGCCGGCAGTTTAAAAAAGAGAATCCGCCTGCTAGACTCTCAACACAACCCAATGGATCACTCATAAGACCAAGCCTTAAATAGAACACAATCTTGCTAAGGAGAATGCACGCAAACCCTAGGCTTTATCAACCAAAAAATTGGTTGAATCGTTGATGTAAAACCCATAACACGGACAACGATAAACCCTAACCGAAAAAGGATCGATATGAGGAACAAGACAAAAATTAACAGTTTAAGGAAATCACCCCCCCCCCCCCCCAAAGAATAAAAAGAGAAACTGAAATATAAAGACCAATAAACTAAACCTCCGTCAAGCGCATCACAAGCAATAAAACCAATAAAAATTCATAAGAAACTCTATCAAAATCTTTACTTAGAAAACACTAGAGCCATGACCAAAAGGTCGGACCAATGGTAGAGGTTCGGCTCATAAGGAGGAAAAAGAAACCTTGAAAGCCGGACCCCGTAAGCCTTGTAAGCCACAATCAATATGGTGGAACATGAGGACCGTTACTAGAGAGAAGATCGAAAGGAGAGAACAAAACGTACAGGGAAAAACGGAGAGCACCCCGGCGAAGAAGAACTGGTCGGAGACACATCGCAGGGAAACCAACAGAGCACAAGTTGGTCCAAACAGAGCCCAAAACCCTGCCAACCGCTGACATCAACACTAGCTACATATAAACACCCATAAAAGAGATCTCCCGCAACACAACAATTGTAAAACCGCCTTTAACACTCAAGAAAACTAAACACATCTCCCTTACAAGACTCCCAAAGTACTATCGACACCTTATTGAAGCAACATATACAGAAAATGAACAAGGGGCCGACGATGATGTTGCGTGAGACACCACTCACCGGGCTTGCGGCAGATCAAGATTTTAGGTCTACGGCTAGCACTACAGGAAAAAGTCAATTTCATGACAGTCGAAACGGTGAGGAAACCGTCAGGAATGGACATTTCTGATCGATTTCTGACCGCGATAGACCGTCAATTTGAAATGGTCAGAAATATTGAACCCGTCAACAAATGGTGAGAAATTATTGACGGCATCAGCCCTCAGTAAGCCGTGGGTAATTACTGACCGTTCTTTGATCACCGTTCCTGACGAACTACCGACCACTTATACTGACGAACTCCCGATCAGTTTCCGACGACATATCCCGACGAACTCTCGATCACTTTTCGACGACATATCTCGACAAACTCCCGACTACTTTCTGACGATATATGACGACGATTTCGCGACCGATTACCGACGGATCATATTTAAAAATACTGACCACTTTTTGACGGGCTATATAAAAATTTTCTGACCGAATACTGACGGGATAAATTCAAAATTCCTGACCGAATACTGACGAATACCGATAATTTTACTTTTTATTTACTTATTTACTATATATATTATTCAATATAAATCATATCAAATGTATAAATTAAAATTTTGAATTAAAATAAGAAAATAAAACTAATATTGATATTAAAGTTTTACAATAATACAGAAAGCATTCAATACTAAAAGATAATTTCTACAACAAAAGATCAATACACAATCCATTTTTTAAAACTCAGATACTAAACATCCTAACTAAGATGTTGCTACTGGAAAATTCTCATGAAATTTTTCTTTTAGGAATGACATCACATCAGATCCTTGAGCTTTCAATTTGTCAACCTCGTTGTGTAGCGTTTTGATATGCTCGTCTTTCTCCAACAAAGTTTCCCGCAAACTCACAATCTCTTGTTGCATCTCTTGAAGCTTTACCCAACCCAAAGCGACGGCCTTTTACTACTGGAATAGTCTGTAAAAAATGATTAGTGAATAAACTTTTGCAAAACGAATATATAACCCCAAGGGCCACTATTAATGTTGCTGTAAAATCAAACATGTTGCGCAACAATCAATCTTATAACTAAAAACTAAAGCTCAGAACCACACTAAATGGTCTACGGCAAGTTATTACCTGCTTCATTCACTATCTACCCCCATTAAAACTTTCTTAAGTATGTTAACAAGTTTCATGACAGAGAAAAGTTCAATTCTCATTACTCTAGTACCATGTAAAAACATGAAAATAAGAAATAGATTTCTTTCTTCTTCTTTCTTTTTATTGCTATGTATATATAATTTTTATTCTAAATCTTATTAAAGTAAGATTATGGGTATAGAACATCGCCTAACTAGCTACTTAAATTCAAACGAACACCCCAAGATTCTTACCAAGTCATTTTATTTAATGATCGATTATATCATAATTCAAACGAAACTTTATATAAACATACCTTTTCAACAATTTTGTCGATCTCCGACATAGGAAAAGCGTCTAACTCGATCGAGCCATCCGTCGAGAACTGCGAGAGTCGGATATCTACCTCATCATTTATCGTTTTGATGTAATGCGCAGCAACCGGGTCTTGAATCATCTTCGTTTTCTTGTTGGTGTGGAGCTTTTCTAACGTCGTTGCCCAATCTGGTTCCTCCCCGGTTTGTCTTTTCTGCAATATTACATGTGTAGATAATAAACATGTAGAATATATAATATATCAAAACGTATCAATTTATTTAGAGTAAGGATCAAATTTTAGTTGTTTACTCATGCAACAATACATTTGGTTTATGATGCCCAACTAAACCACTACTATAAACCATAAAAGTTTGTCATTCTATACTAAAAAAACAATCGTTGACAGTTTTTGTTTGTCACTGTCCATTACTGACGCAAGTAACATGCAATGTTATCACAAATCTGATTCAACGAATGCAAATAGAAAGTTCAACAAGTCAAGTGACAAACAACCAATTCCATTTTCAGCATGGCATATTTAAGTTATATTTCATGATCTCAATAACTTCCAACTTCCTATTAATGCTTATTTCAACATAAAACACAGAAAAATGGTAAACCAATGCAAGTAAGAAGGTTACCAAATTTGCTCGGAGCGAAGGAATTGATGTCGATTCTGCGTTGTGGGTCGCGATACCAATCCCGCCCCGTTCGCTCATCCTGTTTTTGGATTGTCTTGACGAGGTTGATTCGGTGGATTCCAAATCCCAATACTCAAGAATGTCCTTCCAAAATTCAGTTTTCTGCTTGAATTTGGGACCATCGCCTCCGTTCTTGAATGCCTTCTTCTACCCATGCAACGTACTCGAGTAGTGTGATTTCACTTTTGTGTGGTAAGCTATTTCGACTTTCTCGTGAATGCTAGGATGCCATGTGAAATCTTGCTGCCAAAGAGACGAAAAAAAATAAATGAAATTAAAGCTGGAAACACTTTAAAACAAATTACAATGTCAAACATGTGTTAACTGACCGCAAAACATCGGAAAAATTGATCCCGCTTCTCAGACGGAATTGATTCGTAGTCTTCATAAGCCTTATCTAGCCAATGTTGATACATCTTCAACATTGATTTTGTAATCCCGTTGTTACTGTACTGAAACCTATATATAAACGCAAAAGAATCTTATATATACGAACAAATTTCTGCTACACATTATAAGAACTTACCAAGTCCCGTTAACGCCGCTCGGGTCAAGCTTCGGCATATGGTCACGACCCGGCTGTGCGACCAAGTCCTTCACGGACATCTCCGGAATAGGCGGGGAATTTTGCGACGATGTTGGTGGTGCTGAAGAACCGTCGTGGTACTAGCCGACGATCGCGCATTTTCACGTGCATTATTTGGCATTAGTCCCATCGTCTGAAGAAACCGGGTATACCTACACATCAGAAGCAGAAAAAATATCTGATATAAGATCGAAAGACTATGCTGAAGATGTAATAATGTAACATTCTTTATGATGTGAACAATTCGTTTAAAATTGTCACTCAGACACATACAAACAAATGATAGACTGTATAGAATGAAACAGCTTTATATATTAACACTGGTCTACTTCCATTTCAGTGATGAGAGAATGAACAATCAATCTCTGACAGCCAGATAGAGTTCAAGAAAAAAATAGTTTTTATATTTTGTAGTATAGATTGAAGTTTATTATATTTTTTTCTCTGTAATAATGAAACTGTACAACGACTTACGAATTTCGAATTAAATTTAACATTTTATTATATTTATCTTTTTATAACCAGAATGGATTTGGGTCCTTAGCGACGTAATATCCACCATACTGAAACCATCATTTTTCAATATCTCATATGACGTTAAATGTTTTTCCCACCGAGACTCAAAGTAGGGGTCAACTCTTGTACTAAATTACTAGACCACGTGCTCTCGTCACAAGGGTTCATGTAATGGCTCATGATTTAAAGGAGTTATCAAACATCTAATTTGAAGGAGTAAAACCAACCAGAAGATATCATTTTTATTTTGATATTTATTTAATTTGGTTAAATTTTATTAACCCAAAATGGACCATCATATCCCTTATTAGTGGTAATGGATAATGTTAAATTGTACTAATAGTTTGTGAAATTTTCGTTGATATCGATTAATAGAATGGCTGAGTAGATGAGAACTTTTTAAAACCCTAATTTTCTCTCTCAAAAGACCCAGCTGCCATGAAGAGTAACCTTTTTGGATCTGCGTTTTTTCGGACGGCATTCGGCGTCCTTGTGCTTGGCGGCGACGTCCGTCTTTATTTCCAGTTTGTTCCTCTCTTTTCGTTGTAGCCTGTCTTTGCTCTGAGGTGTGTTGTGGTCGATGGCTTTGGTGCTTTGTGGGTTGTCTCTTCGGTCTCTGCGTATCCTCGCCTCCGTTACACTTGTTTTTGTCACATGCGTGGAATCCTCGCTACCATCGTCTGAAGATGCAATGGTCTGTCTTTGAAGCTGGTTTTATTGGTTGTGAGATTTCCAATGGACATGGCTTTTCCGGTCCTCTATTCTTCAACTTGCGGGGTTGATGGTGACGCTCGCCTATTGCTGGTTTTTCTCCTCGTCATCATGCAGCCTCGCCTCAGATCTAGCATGTATGTTCATGGTCTCAACTTTTGCAGCGACCACAGTTTCTTTAATTGGGGGAGTAGCTCGATGGTTAAGTTCAGATGTTCAGCTTTTGTTTCTAGATGTTTGGTTAGCTAGTGTATCTTGTGATTGTGTTTGTTCTCGCCTTTGTTATAGAATGTCAGTGCATCTCTTTTAGTTTTGTGGATTTGTGATCTAAGGCAGTTTGTCGGGCGTCGGGTAATATTCGGTTAGAACTCTCTATAGATTGTGGATTCTTTAATTTTGAGTCTCTTTGTGCTGTTTTAGGGTTGACGAATAAGTAAGTATTGTCTTTTAGTCGTTTTATCAGTTCTTGTAAAGTTAACCTCTTGTGAAATGCAGAAATCTCGGTTTAAACTTGTTACTTGTTAGGATAGATATTGGGAATTCGGCCAGAAAAATCCTCAACTTTACACGAATTGCCAAAATAAGCACAAACTTAGGTTTAGCCAAAACAAACACGGACTTTTCGTTGACTTTTACAAATAATATCAAAGTTCTCGTTGACTTGCCAATTTAGACACGCCGTTAAAAAAACTTAACGGACTGTTAAAAAAATTAACGGATCGTTAAAAAATTTAACGGACCGTTAGTTATCGAAACGACGTCGTTTTGACAAGAATCGAAACGACGTCGTTTTACGTGTCTTCGAAAATAAAATTATGTCACTCCCTGAATTCGAACTCGCGAACTCAAGGTCGCATAAAGGGTTTTGTTGCCACTGAGCTACTAACACTTTCATTAGATTATGTAGCAGACTTTATTTTATTGTATATTGACTAAATATCCAAAAAACCTCTAAAATTTTTCAAAAAATTACAAAAATTCAAGAAAAATTATGTAAAGTTTAAACTAAACTTATATTTTTCGTTAAAAATAAAATAAAAATTCAAAAAATTCCAAAAATCTAAAAATTACAATTAATTGTAACCAAAAATTTAAAATTGAAATTAAAATACCCAAAAATTAAAATTAATTATACCCATGAAATTACAAATTTAAAATTTCTAAAAATTAAAATAAAATCTGAAAATTATCAAATTATATGGTGTTGACGTGTCACCTTTTTATAGCGTAGTCGTGTTCCTATAGTTTATGAGGAAGGCCTAGATCGTATTATAGCGTAGTCGTGTTCGATTTCGTGGTCGACAATTTTGTATAACAAATACTAAATATAAGTTCAATACATTATAATTTTCATCACAATGATGAATATAATTTGCACTTATCAAAGTTTAGATAAATTAATTTAAATAAAAAAATTAAAACTATTTTATGTGTGTACAATTGATAATTTAATATTTAAAATTTTCTTAATTTTTTGGAATTTTTAAAATTTTCTTAATTTTTTGAATGTAATTTTATTTTCAACGAAAAATATAAGTTTAATTTGAACTTAACATGTTTTTTTTTTTTAATTTTTGTAATTTTTTGAAAAATTTTAGAGATATTTTGGATATACAGTCAATACACAATAAAAGAAAGTATGTTAAATAATCCAATGAAAGTGTTAGTAGCTCAGTGGCAACAAGACCCTTTATGCAACCTTGAGTTCGCGAGTTCGAATCCAAGGAATGACATGTTTTTATTTTCGAAAACACATAAAACGACGTTGTTTTGACTATCTGACGGTCTATTAATTTTTTTTAAACGGTCCGTTAAGTTTTCTTAACGGCGTGTCTAAATTGGCAAGTCAACGAGAATTTTGTGTTTTAATTGGCAAGTCAACGAAAATATTGAAAGTTAATGGTTAAAATCAAATAAGTTTAGTGTTTTTTTGGCGAGGTCCAAAATTGGAGATCGTTTTGGCAATTCGTGTAAAGTTGAGGATTTTTTTGGCCGAATTCCCGATAGATATTAGGTGCGGAGGAATTAAATTCACGATCGGTTCTTTTTTTATATCTAGCCGTTATATTTGGGTCTTTATTCACGATTTGCCTTGTCCTTGTTCTCTGGTTTCGGTGGTTTAGTTTGGCTTTGTCTTAGAAGTGTAGTTGAGCCGCGTCTTCCGCGCTTTTCACCTTTCCTTTTCTTGAAAGATGCATTGGTGTTTTTGTTTGAAAAGTGTTTTCCTCTTGAGTTTCATATTGTTAGCTTAAGCTTTCTTTAAAACATTAGGGAGTCTGTTTTTTTTTTGCCTAATTTTTTTCTATTTCTATCAGTGTTGATAGTCGGACTTTTTTTATCTAAGATTTTCGGTTTGTTTTGGCTTGGCTTTTGCTTTTTAAATAATTTTAGTTTAATGCAATAATCCTTTAGACACGTAAAAAAAAGGAATGGTTGAGTAGATAATGCCTTGGAAAAACAAAAATCACTAGTTGTTTATAATTGAAAAGAAAGAAAATAAAGTTGAGCAAAGCTTATTTTAAAAAGTATCATTTAATGAACATAATTCACGTACGTTACTAAACGTAAAAGAAAGTGTTAAAGATGATAGAAAGAGTGTAAAAAACGAAGAGGAAAAGAAAAAGGAAAGCAGTAATCGATGTTTCTCTTTTCATCTGAAATTCGTGCTTTTATACTCTATGTTTTCTCATTGGAACCTTTATACTACATAGTCGCAAAAAGGAACAACTTTTGTATGTACTTTTAAAAGAGATCGACTTTTCCATTAAAATATAAACTAAAGAAAAATTGTTGACAAAAGAAAAAATTAATAGACTTACTCAAAAAAGGAATATAAATGTGCGTAAATATATATGTAGAAGCATAATTTCATCTATTGCGTTGTTATGCATATAAAAGAAATAACTTAATGTGATTTTAAACAACTGGATTCATAATCCTCTCAAGGTGACTGGATTTATTTAAGTGAATATAGTCAAATCAAATTAATTATTTTGTTCGAAAAGTTAATTGTACACTGTTATTCTCAGATTTATGGTATATGCACAAATACTTAACATAACTCATCTAACGGCATTTCTAACCCTACTCTATTTTCTATCCCAAAATGAGATTTGGAGTAAAATTTTCTTCAACCCTACTTCATTTTCTACTCCAAATGAAATAATGGGTGAGATTACTTCATATTTAAAGTAAATTTATTTTCCATTTCATTTTAGAGTGAAATTTTTTTTATTTACAATGTGATCCTTCTGAGTTTAAATCTTTTAAAATTTAATTTTTTTATGAATATAATAATTATTATTATTTAAAAATATATGTTTATATTTTTCAGTAACAGTTATAAATATTTTTCCAACATTATAAAATAAAAATTTATTATTTTTAATACTATTTTATTATTTACAAAAAATTATAAAATGGAATTATTTGATAAGTTATGAAAATTTTAGGAAAAAATAAAATATATAGGGTTAATTGTAAATTTTATAATTAAAATGTACAAAAACAAAGTAAAAAATAATCTTTATAAAATATTATATTTATGGAGTAGAAAATAGAATAATATATTAGAATAAAACACTATTCTATTTTGGAGCGAAAAATGGAGTGTTACATTGGAGATGGTCTTACTAATGTTACAAAATGTGTGTATCACTTTCGTCATTTATTTTGAAAGAATTATAAAACTAAACGTGATTGAATTGATAAAATCTCACGATTAATAACCTATTGAGAAGGCATTTTGTTGTAATGTAGTGAATAAAAACTAAACATGAAAAAATTATATGTTAATTACATAGTTCGAACATTTTTAATGCATGATCGCATTTTTCATCTCAAAATTGCAAAATGCAAATGGATATAATGTATTATTCTATATACCATTTTAAATGAAATATTTTAAATATTTTATTTTTTTCTATATTATTGTTAATTATAAATTATAGAAAATTTACTCAAAATTTACAAATTGATCTATTCATTTAAAAAAAAACTTTCATAAATTATTATATTTTTAAATTTAACTATTATAATAAAAATAAAATACACTATATAAAAATAATAAAACAAAGTAGCCACTACAAGAAAATATACATCATGTGAAAAATTTTTATGTCAAAAATAATCCGTTGTTAATTGCCGTTAGTTTAACGACGAAATTACGACAAAAATATTTAACATAAAATCGTCAGTAATTAAAGACCAGAACATTCGACATAAAATCGTCGCTTAGGGACCCTGGGAAATTCTTCGTAACTTCGATGCTAAGTTACGACGAATTAACGTCCACAACAATTTGTTGGAATCAACGACGAATTAACAATTAATATCAACAATTATTTGGCAAATAAACATGTTTTCAAGATAGTCTAACCGTGTTTTAGGGACGTAATTAAATATTGTAAATTTGTCACTTATTCGATGTAAATTCGTTATAGTTTTTGTTGTAAATTCGTTGATCTATATTTGTCACTAATTCGTTACTATGTTCTGAAAACTTCATATAAATACCTCTTAATAAAAACGAAATAAACACAAAAAAACTTCCTTAGAAAAGAAAAACATAAATTTTTCATTGTCAAATGTTTATATACGAATTATGAAACTGAATGTATCAATATAAAGATGCAGAAAGAGTGGTGACGAATGAGTTTCAAAGTGGGGTGGAAATCATCATATATCAAGTAAGCAAAACATCGATAACCATGGAAAGCAGTAAGATGTTATGTCCTTGTCAGAAATGCATGAATATAAAATTTATCCCAAATGATACGGCTTGGCTTCATTTATTGAATAAAGGTTTTACACTAAGTTATTTTATTTGGTATCAACACGGGGAAAGCTATATTAGTGGGCATAATGCATCAAGTATTAGTAGAAAATTTTCAGCATGAAAATGAATTTCTTGTTAATCATGATCAATTTGACTATCACGAGAAGCATAGTTACCATAAGCATGATAGGATGCATAATATGGTTACATAAGCATTTCATGAGACAATAAGTATTGATTACAATGGCGTTGTTGAGGAACCCAATCTTAGATGCCAAACGGTTTTATGATATGCTAGCCGCAGCAAACCAGCCCCTATGATGGATGTAGAGAAGAGTTGTCAAAATTATCATTGGCAGCTAGGATGATGAACATTAAAACTAATCATAACCTAGATGCGGTTTGAATGAATGAGTGGGCTGATCTTTTTAAATAATACTTATCAGAGGATAATTTGGCTACTGAAAGTTATTATGAAATTCAGAGAATGATTTCTAGCATGGTTTGTCTTCTGAGATGATTGATGTATGTGTTGTTAACTGCATGCTTTTTTGGAAAGAAGATGATAATATGGAGTGTCGTTATGGTGGAAAAACCAAGATATAAGCCACAAGAAAATGACATATCAATGTACCATATCTAAGGATGTGGTATTTTCTTATAACGGAAAGGTTGAACCTTTTTTTTCATTTCGAAAGAACAACTTCTTCTATATGATTACATGTTGAGAATTCAAAGACCGATGGGGCGGTCACTCATCCTTCAGATGAAAAAGCATAAAAAACTTTAATACGGTACATATCCAGTTTGCGAGACAAGTTGGAAATGTATACCTTGGTCTTTGCACATATGGATTTAGTCTATTGGTATGTCTGGAAGACAATATTTGTTGTGGCCAGTAATACTAAGGCCTTACAACCTCTCCCCAGATATGTGCATGCAAAGAGATTTTTTATTTCTCAGTATTTTAATCCCATGTCCTAAGCATTCAAAGCTGTCGCTCGATGTATTTCTACAGCCCCTGATACATGAGTTGAAACAGTCATGGTCCAACGGTGTTCGAACGTATGTCTGTTCGAGGAAAAGGAATTTTATGATGCGGGCAGTTCCTATGTGGACGATAAGTGACATCCCCGCATATAGCATGCTATCAGGTTGGACCACATTTGGAAGATTAGCTTGTCTGCATTACATGTACTGGAAACAATCGTTTAAACTGAAGCGCGGTAGAAAAAATATTGGTTTTACTATCACCGCCGATGTCTACCTAGTAGTCATCCCTATAGGAGAAACAAGAAATTATTTAGGAAGAATAAAGTTGTCAGTCTGCCACCGCCAGTCTATCAATCTTGAGAAAGTATAGAGGAGAAAATTTATCAATTTTGGTGTACAAGAGACACTAAGGCACAAAGAAAATTGGTACACACCTGCTAATATGCCTGATGGATATGGTGAACAACATAATTAGCATAAGAAAATCATTTTCTGGAACTACCTTACCGGAAAGATCATTTGTTGAGACACAATCTTGATGTAATGCATATTGAGAAAAATTTCTTCGACAACATCACGAATACAATATTGAAAGTGCCAGGAAGAACTAAAGTTACTGTAAAGTCAAGTTTTACTTGCCTGAATATGTTCAAGAACCATAAAATCGTTGTTAATTACCGTTAGTTTAACGACGAAATTACGACAGAAATATTTAACATAAAATCGTCAGTAATTAAAGACCAGAACATTCGACATAAAATCGTCGCTTAGGGACCCTGAGAAATTCTTCGTAACTTCGATGCTAAGTTACGACGAATTAACGTCCACAACAATTTGTTGGAATCAAAGACGAATTAACAATTAATATCAACAATTATTTGGCAAATAAACATGTTTTCAAGATAGTATAACCGTGTTTTAGGGACGTAATTAAATATTGTAAATTTGTCACTTATTCGATGTAAATTCGTTATAGTTTTTGTTGTAAATTCGTTGATCTATATTTGTCACTAATTCGTTACTATGTTCTGAAAACTTCATATAAATACCTCTTAATAGAAACAAAATAAACACAAAAAAACTTCCTGATGGATATGGTGAACAACATAATTAGCATAAGAAAATCATTTTCTGGAACTACCTTACCGGAAAGATCATTTGTTGAGACACAATCTTGATGTAATGCATATTGAGAAAACTTTCTTCGACAACATCACGAATACAATATTGAAAGTGCCAGGAAGAACTAAAGTTACTGTAAAGTCAAGTTTTACTTGCCTGAATATGTTCAAGAACCAAGTTTCATATTCAAGGAAGTGGGATTGCGCCAGTTCCTATATTTCGGTTGTCTTAAGAAGTTAAATCAGTCTTGTTTGATTGGGTATCCTCTAATGTGTGCTTTTTAGATGAGTATGCTTTTAATCTTTCTATATGTGTTGAGCTCGGAAAAAAATTCTCAAGAATGAAGAGTCATGACTGTCATGTATTTATGCAACAACTAATTTCTTTCGCTTTTATTGAGCTCCTTCTCGAAAAAGTGAACGACATAATTGATGACATGTACATTACTTATGATTAATTAAAATAATTTTGGTTTGTGGATTTTAAAATTGAATTATAATGAGTTATTATGCATGCATGTATATGAAATTTTTCTCAGAATTCAGTTACCGCATTTTATCAGAAGATGTCATTGCACAACTACATGACAATTTCTACTATGCAGTTTGGAGAGATAATTCCACCGCTTTTTTGATGTTATGGAACATCTTCCTATCCATCTACCACATGAAGAAAAACTAGGTGGACATGTTCAATTTCGGTGGATGTATCTTTTCGAGCGTTTCATGAAACATTTAAAGGGCAGGCGAAAAATCTAACATGGGTACCTTTGTCTATTATGGTAGGAGTTCTAAATGAAGAAACTTCTCACTTCACATCTTACTATTTACGTTCAAAGTCCGGACACATAAAAGAAGGCTGCAGCGATATGATGATGGTGGTGTTGGACGAACATATCCTGTTGAAAATGTTCCAGACATCTTCTCACCAGTTAGTCGTCTAAGTGGTAAATTGAAATCAGTCTGGTGGATAGCATAAATTACAGCCGTAGAACATACACTTACATTCTTCTACACTGCAAGTTTCCTCGTCCTTTTGAGAAGTATATATATTTATAAATGTTCATGTTATAAGATAACTAGTTTCGTTAATTATTTCTTATTGATTCATACATATGTTTTATGATTCAGATTATTTGAAGAGCATGTTCGAGAGGCCATAGATGGCGTTTCAGATAATGAGACCAAGAAACAGAAAAATCAACATTTTGCCCTTTGGTTGAAAACTCATGTATGTTTAGTTTAGTTACTAGTTTAATGTCTATTCGAATACAAATTGTATTTATCTTTGTTAAACCATTTATTTTATTTTCTATTAATTAGGGGGATTATGGTGATCCAGAGTATCATGGTTGCACTAGTTGCTTATGGGTCCCATTGCCAAGATAACGACTGCACCAATGTGTTTCACACACGGTTATGTCTTTCACACATACAAGTATGGCCAACATCGTGCGACTACAAACTATGGTGTATGTGTTAGAGGCGAGACAAAATTTTATGGAGTTTTTCAAGAAATAATCGAGGTTGAGTACCCGGGATTGATTAACTTGAAAACCAACCTCTTCAGATGTGATTGGTTCGATCCTGTTATTGGACGAGGAATTTGAGTTAAAAATTTCTTTGTTGTTGACGTGAACGCAGCAAGACGGTACAATAAATTTGAGCCCTTCATACTAGCCTCACAAATGGAACAAGTCACTTTTCTACTGCATCCGTGAATATGGACGTATGGGTTCCATTGGTGGTCCGTTATTAAAGTTGCACCTAGGGGACATATCGTCCGAGTGGAAGAAATGTCAATGCCGCAAGATAACTGTGAGTTTGTTAATACGCCAAACGAGAGTACAACCAACATTTTACTTATAAATCCTCATAATCGGTAATTTGATCATCTCCCAAATGATACTAAGAAGAAGGTCAGTCTGAATAAATATAAACGAGTGATGATGATGATGATGACTTAAAGTCTGAGAATGACTCAGATCAAGATTCGTTTAGTAACTCTAGAGAAAAATAGAATTATTGTAAGCTCTTGTATAGAGATGTCAGACGGGTCAACCCGAGTCCAAATAGCCCAACCCAATGCGGTTTCATTTATTTTTCGGATCATGCGGGTTGACCCGCGCGGGCCGCGGTTTTAAATTATATGGCCCAAGTCCAACCCGCATATATTTTATGGGTTAGCGGTCCAACCCGCGGATTTCTATACAAATTGGTTGCATTTCGATTATAAGTGACTACAAATCTGTTTTTCTAGTTTTATACATATTTTGATGAAGATTTAGTATCAAAACATTTATAACAATAAGATTTTATATGAAAATTCTGCTTTAGTACACTATATTCATGTACTTGTTCAGATTAGAAGATGGCTTTTGAATTTGATTTTAGTATGAAGAAGCTTCTTCGTGTAGATATTGGTACTTGTTTCTTGTTAGCTTACGACAATGTTTGCTCAGTCTATGCTGAGGCTCGGACGAACCCACCTAAAGAATACGCTACGATTACAGCTCAGGCTAAGGTTACTGATCAAGTAGTATTGTTAAGTAACTCTTGTTAGAATGTTTTACTAGTTGCAAGCACGTGAAAACGCTATATCCATTTACTTGACACTTGTTTATAGTTTTTTGTTGGTCTTATTGTGCTTCTAATTGAGAGTAGAATCGAGTATATTACAGACGCAATACAACTTTTTTTGTTGCCCATTTGACAAGACGAGGGAGACCAAGGACCAATTGCTGAGACAATTTTGATTATTATCATTGTTATTATATTTTCATCAGAATGCATATGAAACAGGAACTTGAAAATAACAGTTGTCTTATTATAATATATTAAAGAAACTCTCAAGTCTCAACAACACAACACTCGAGGCAAAGCAAATCCATGACATTATTTTAGTTAAATACCAGTTCTTAAACAGAGAGATGCAGACGGACTTGTTGCTAATACAACACCGGTTCCTAATATCCACAATGATGTTTCCTTCATGAGATATGACTTCATGTTAACAAGATGAAACCTGCACAGATTCATGGGAACCCTATTAAGTGAACCCTATTAATAATAGCGTAACAACAACAAGAATCTAATATTTTTCTCGTTACAACATAATCAAATCAATCGACACAGATTTCTACTAGTAGAAAACACTTGATTTTGAGTTTGCACCACAGTGAGTGCCTTCTAATCATCTTCGTCAGCTTCTTGTGTCTGCAATACACAAAAAAACAAAAAAAAATGAATGCCAAAACGAAAGTTAAGGTTGATGGGAGGACAGTTCATGCCAGTAGAACAGAGAACAAACTCTCTCACCTCCTTGAGAAGAAAAATTTCTTCCTTTTCATCGTCTTCTGACACTACAGGAAAATAGACCTTTCGTAGCATCTGAAAAACGCTATCTATGGATAACATAGCGCTTTTAGAAGCGCTGTTTCTGCTCCCGTCATAATAGGTCTGTCACTTTAGATAGCGCTTTTTTGTTATGCTATCGTATTGTCAGTTACAATAGCGTTTATTTCTCTGCAATTAAATAGTTTACAATAGCGTACTATAGGCGTAATTAAATAGTTTACAATAGCGTACTGTTGGCGTAATTAAATATTTTACAATAGCGTATTGTTTGCGTTATTACATAATTACTATAGCATTTAAAATAACGTAATTAACAAAATTATTATTGTATTTAAATTAATAGCGTGGGTTCGAAATTTAGAAGCGATTTTGAACCAAATATACGTTTGCATTGCATTAAAACGAAAAACTTTACTAAGAGTCTTGCACATACACAAGTTTTACATTACATAAAGAGAAATTATGACAATGGGATCATACAATGGGACATACATCAGTTCAAATTTCAGCATATAAAGCATAACACCAACACAATTGTCTCAGATGAATTCAATCTTATCATTTGGCCAAGCTACTGTGGTTCCTACAGCATCACCTATGACTTCTACTTCAGAATTGGGCCTCCACACTCGTGCACCATCAACCTTGGAAAGCTCTACCCAGACCTTGCTAGCATTTGGACCTAAAGGTATGAAATGTACCTTCTCTGCTGGATCAGTTGAAAACACCCGGCCTACAGCAACTCTCTGCCCAGAATTATGAAGATCTAACAGAATGCACTTCTGTTTTGCGCCTTTGCTGCTACTACCAGTGCTGGGACTAGCACTCTAAAACCAAAAAACATAGACACATTCATCAGAATTAGTTAATATTTCCTACATAACAAAACAACCTCTATAAAGCTCATCTAAACTACCTCTCTAAATTTCATCTCTAAAGCTCAATACACAGCTGCTGTAGTACTTGAAACTTACTTGAGGTGATTTTCTCGTTGACTCATCCACAGCTTGTAGATCAGTTACGTGTACCCTATCAATAGGCCATGCGATGGTCTCATGAAGAGCATCTTCCATCAAAGAGATTTCAGTCCTTGGTCTCCACAAAAAAGCATCAGGTTTGACCACTAGCTTGATCTTAATAGCTGCAGCATTTGGTCCCAGAGGGATATCGTTCACCAATACTTTCGGGTCAGTTGTCAACATCATACCCTCAGCAATCAATTCATTATCTTCTTTCCAGTAGTCATAGATGAGAACTCTTCCTAGTGATGCATCCGTTTGCTAATGAGTCATGCAAATATTTATATACAATCTATATTAGTTGACTACTCCATAAGAATTTTAGAGTAACAGAAAAGCACATGTAATTTACCTCTGATCCGACAGCATTCTGAGGTTCACGCGATTCCATTTCATCGTCCAGGATGATCTTATCAGAGGGCCAGGCGATTTTAACTCCAATGGCTTGAACAAGTGAGACAATGGTTTTAGTAGGTCTCCAGACATATGCATTAGTGACTGACACAGACTTCACAACTACAGCAGCTGCATTTGGACCTAATGGAATTCGTCCAATCTTGTAGGTTGGTTCACTGCAGCAATATTCGCCTTCACCAACAACCACATCATCTGTAGAAACCCAATCTAGTAGCTGGCACCTAATTCCTCCTTTGCTAACATCGCTTACATCAGACTTTGAAACATTGTCATTCGGTCTCTACCAAATTCAAAATTACCAAAACATGTAAGTTGGTATCTTATTGAACATATAATTTCACATTTGAAATATAAGTTAGAAAAGTTACCTTTTTTCCAGCCATTTGATTAACCATATTCTGCAAATCTTCAATCCTGGTAATCAATTCAGCTTGAGTGGCTTCAAGCTTCTGGACATGTGAGTCTCTAACCTGTAGGTATGAGAACTTGTTTACAGTTGCGCCTCTGCCCATCCCCCTAAGTCTTCCTGGTCTGTCTTTTCCAAGTACCTGACTAACAGCATCTTCCCTAACATTATCAGTGGATGTTGAGTCCATTTGACTATCAATTGTCTTGATCTTCTCCTACAGTCAAATTGTGCATACAATACGTAAGTTAACATGCAGAATAAACATAAATTAAAATTTATTTTAATCTTACAATAGTTTCTGCAAATTCCTCCCTCACAGATCTCCCATCAGAGTGCGTATGACCTGCTATCCACACCTTACTTCTTGTAACTTTCCTAGGATCAGAACTCTTTTTTTTCTACAAGTCCATGCAAATCCTTGTCAAACAACTACTGAAAATAACCAACTCAATACAGACATTCAAATACATACCATTTCATCAGCTAAGCGATTCATTCCTTTACGGCTGGTTGTATGAGGAATTTGCCCCTTCCTCAGTTGCCTATATTTTTCACTTTGTTCCTAACGACATAAAAAGGAAGATGCCATAACTGATATGATAAAAGTAGGTTGAAGATATTAAAGAGAAGATAAATAACCTCAAAAGTGGTGCTCTTTCTCTGCTTCACCCAACTGTTCCAAGCCAATGGACATTGGATGTTGCTAGGCTTTAGTTGCTGTAGTTCGCCCTTGCCTTTAGCAGATCTAACTTTCGCAACAAGTCTTGATTTTGAAGCCCTCCACAAAGTACCCATCTGTCTGAAGACTACTTCCTTTTGCCATTCTTCCTTCAAATTGAACCTCCCCTAACAAATAAAAGAAGGAACATTAACTCACAGTAAAGATAGATTTAATTTTATTCAGGAAAAAAGCAAAAAATAACCTGAATTTCCTCCCACATCACGTCTCTTGTCATTTCATCAAGTTGTCTCCAGTCGTCTAGCAGTACCGGGACATGCTCTCTCACAAGAGGACCAAGGAATGAAGATAGTGTTACGGACCCAGTACCAACATGCTCACCCAGAGCATTAAACTCTACGTCAACCTTATCCTCAAGATGCTTTGCCACTTTCCGCATTCTAGTTGGTCCTCTTACCTTCTTCTTTTTGTCCTCTGATTGTTGTGTATGTGATTCAGAAGCGTTAGAGACATCTTTTGCGGATTGTGGAATTGATTCTTCTGCTTCACGGGGTTGGTCTGGTTCTACATCTTCTTCAACCTGCTGATCTGTTCCTTGCTCTTGTGCTTCTTCTCCAACCTGCTTCTCTTGTTCCTCTGCAATCGTATATCCTTCATCATCAGGTGAATCTCTTACTTTCTTCTTTTTCTTCTGATTCAATGAGTCTACAGGACTCACATCAAGGCCTGCTTGACGTTTACTACGACGGACTTTAGTACTAGCCGAAGGTTTCATCGTCTTTGCTTACCTGAAACAAAATCAACATTTTTATTAATCTTCTACTAGAACACCTTCACAGTCATCCCTAACACAAAAACTTTCGTCATCAGACGATTGATCTCCTAAATCTTCAGTTGGCTGGATTGATAAAGGTGCAGAAACCAGATCTTCTTCTGTCTCTAGCTCATGGTATCCTCTAGGTGGCGCCCTCATAACGACATACCAAGGTGAGCAGTCATCATCTCTACTGTAAAAAACTTGTTTAGCTTGTGATGGCAGAATGAAAGGATCATTTAAGAATGACGCCTGGTTCATGTGGAGATTAACCAGTGTGAAACCGTCTTCCTCTTTCACTCCATTCCCTCTATTAGCCCAATTACACCGAAATAGAGGAACCTGGAACATATGGTAGTCCAGCAAGATGATCTCCTTTATCACTCCATAGAATGAAACTATATCTGCCATTTGTCTACCATCTTTAGCACTAGCTCTACACATAGAAAATGCTTCATAAGTTACTCCACTATTCTGCGTCTTCCTCTTGACATCATCGGTATGGAACCTCTGACCGTTAACTATATATCCCTTGTACGTTTGAACACTAAGTCTTGGTCCATAAGCAAGCCATCTCTGTCTATCAGAATGGTCCTTCGAGTTACTTGGTATCTAGCATGAAACAGAAAACAGATCATTATCATCAATCTGAACATAACCTTTACAACAATCTATTCGTCTTACCTTTTCTTTGATCCACTGTATGAACCTTTCGGTATGATATTTCCACAACAAAGTTTCATTTTTGGCGCATCTTACTTCTGTTGCTTGCAGTTCTTCTAAGTGCAACCTGCTTTCCATGAAGTTAGTTAATATTTCTGTAAACAGATAAGTTAATAAAACTAAAACTCTATCACAATTGCACTTACTCGACATATGGATCCATGATTGCTGTATTCATGAGAATGTATCGATGAGCTATCTCTCGCTCCTTTTCTGTAAGCGTCTTCTCTGTTGCTTTCTGCATTGGTCGGCCTTCAAGAACTTGTTGATCTGCCTCAATATCTTCATTGCGATTCATCGTCTCTTGAACTGGAACAGACTTCTGAAGGAACTCCATGCAGAATGCAACACATTCACCAGCCAAGTAACCCTCAGCCATACAAGCTTCTGGCCTTGCAAAATTCTTCACGTATGCCTTAAGTGTCTTCATATACCTACATATCAGATAAGAAAACATATTAGTACTAATGGATAAACATACTTTGTTGTTTACTATATAAATATATTACCTCTCAAAAGGGTACATCCATCTGAAGTGTACAGGGCCACCCAAGCGTGCTTCTCATGAGAAAGTTAGAGCTTTGGTTGCCTCGGGTTTGAAACTTCGAAGCACAAACATCTTTTGCTGCTTACCCGTCACCATAGCTTCCTATATTTTCAACACATCAAAGATATCGTCTTCAGAGTGATTACCCACAAATTCATTTATCGACATGATCATTTACCTTGTTTATCCATGATTCCAATCACAAAAGTATCGCCAGTTTTAGATCCTGTCACCATCTCCGACCACAACACTCGCCGGATCGAATTAGAAAAAAAAAACAGAAACCGAGAATCAATTGACCACTTGAGATAAGGATTAACTGATTATGGTAGTGAAAAGCCAAGAACTGGAAAAGACAATTGATTTCAGCGGGTTGACCCGCAAAACCGCTAACCCGAGACGGGTTAAACCGCATAACCCAAAATCCGTGCGGATCAAACCCGCGTGACCCGCCGATTTTCGGATCAATATTATACAGCCCAAACCCGCCCCGCATTGGGCCAAGTCGGATCGAATCCGCGGGCCAAAGCCCATATTGACATCTCTACTCTTGTAGTATTGAATGGTTGTTTGGAATAAAAATTATTTTTAGTTTCAAATTTACGAATAATGAAGAAATGGAATGCCTTAAAAAATATGTTGAGAATATGGAAATAAAACAATGCCATAAGCAGATTCAACCACTAATCTATAATTTTAAATGAAAAACACAAGGTAAAAAATCACGGTTAATAGAACTATAATTAATAGAACCACCTTCTTCATCTCCATGACTTCAGCAAACTGTTCCATAATTGTCGCCTTCAGTTGAACTATCTCAGCCTCAATCTAAGTTTGAGCTTCATGGTAATTATTATCTTCAAGAACACTGATGCAATCTCCCTGAATTTTTAAGCACATCTAAGCTTGAAATTATTCCATAATAGCTTCATTACACCATTTAAATAAATGGTGGTTACTGTCCTATACAAAGATATTCTAAAACTTATTATATTCAAAAGACACAATCCACAATCATAACAAACAACACAAAAAGAGTATTATTACCTTATTGTTTTTGCATCCAAAAAAATAGCGTACCCAGATTTTTGTCGGTTGTGGAAACTTTTATCACCGTCAACAATCCGCAAAAACATTTGTCAGGAATCCCGAATTTAGTACGAGTACCAGAGTTCACTTCATGATGCCTTGAACTCCACAAACTCCTCATAAAGCTACTTGACAGTTGACTATAGGAGTATCTCCTCATATCTATATATTATTTAAAAAGACTCATGAGAAGTCAAAATAGAAAATAATGTATTATTACATAAAATATTTGAAGAATAAATAATACAACTAAAACAGAAGCGACACCGACAAATGAGGCTCTCGGCGAGGAGAAATGATTTTATATAGAGAAAGTGGATAGATATTTTTTTACCAGAACAAAAATAACACTTATCCTCGATGCTTTATATATGAGGTAAATTTTTAATGTTAAAAATTATTTTTATAGACGTCATGAAAAGACTTCTCAAGTAAACTTAGTGATAGACTTCTCAAGTAAACTTAGTGGTAGACTTCTTTTCTAAAATAAAATTACCGTCAAAAACATTTTAAGTTCTCATAAATTTTCATTCTAGGTCTGATTTAACAAGGTAGATTTCTGATGAAGATTTTTACTAGAAAACTTCCACTGTATACTTATTTTTCAGTACCTAGAATTTGTTATTTAAGCATATTTGTTAAATATGAATTACTTGTATTAAAATTTTATTTTTCATAAATGACATTTGACCGTGTTTTGATTATTCAAGAAGAAGTTTGATAAAAATATTTTTTTTTTTATAAATTTTACAATTTAAATTTAATATGTATGAATAAATAGAGACTTTTCATTGAAATCTAATTTAAAGACTTTTATTGGAAGTCTTCTTCGTAGATTTTTAGATATTTGGTAGAATTTTTAAGGGTTAATACGATAATTTAAATTTCTATTTTGTTGTTTGGTCGCGAAAATGATCAAGATAATTTCTTATCTTCAAAGGTCTTTTTTACATCTATTTTCAAAAAAGTTTACTTTAATTTTTAAAACCAAATAATAGTCTAAAAATAGTAATTCTCGACATCAAAATTAGAATAAAATTAGAAATGATTTTAGTAATCAATTTTCAAATATATCAAATTAACGTACCGATTCTCCATAAGAAAGTGGATCCATGGATTATGTAGAACCTACCGAGGGTGATAATAAGAGCGTTACACCCACACACGCACATATATATACGATTTTGTGTTCATCATTCGAGAATTGTGATTACATAGCGTGCTATATATTTTTTTTAAAAAAATTGTTCTATATTTCCTAGACAAATATGCATTAATTATAAAAGCAAAGGAAGTTTAGTCATGTTCTGCAAATATATAAACTAGGAGCTGGTTCAAGATTCCATGATTGGAAGAGAAAGAGAGAGAGAATTTTCTCTCAATTGCTCTTCCCTGTTTTCCCTTTTTCTTCGATCATCATCTTTCAGAAGGGTAACGTTTGGGAATCAATTCGCGACTCTTGTTGTGTCTTTTGTTTATTTTGGTGTTCATATTCTCGGATCTTTATCCGTTTTGGTCAGATTGATGTTTCTTTATAAGCTCGTCTAGGTTTTGTTTCGAATAACTCTTGGAGTAGTTTTCTATGGCTAATCTCTTTCTCGTTTTCCAAATCTATCGGAACCAATTTTTCGGTTTCTCTCGCTTCAGCGATTTTAATCTTACTTCCTCTCCTTTCTTCCGTCGTCCATCTATGTTCTCTCTCAACTTTGCTCTCGATCCTCTGATTCGTCGAGATTAATATCGTCATCGTGTCACCGCTTTAGAGGACAAGCATATGATAAAATCTGAAAAGTCTATGAGCCTTCGGCGACGGCGTCTCCTCGGCCTTAGTGGTTTCCGGCCGAGTTGTAGGTAATGTTCTTCTTCTTATGCAGGTGATTTCAGACAGCGGTTTCGAGAATCTTCAATCGTGTTTATTGTCGAACTCTTCTCTATATCCAGCTCGGCCCACTTGTAATTTTGGCTTTTCGCCCATGAAATCTATACCGGTTGACAAAAAAAAAGTATATATCTAAACTATATATATATATATACTTATAATTAGTTGTAACTTGTGAAGGGATTATCTTTTAATAGGTCATTTTCTCCTTCTCTCTTTAGGGTTTCAATGGATTTGGTGACTTAACTTTTGTTGGTTGCCCATTTTTCATTTTTCTCCTTTCAATTCTTAATCTTTTTCAGTATGTGCTTTTTTTGGGTTCGGAAAATTCGCTTTATAAAAAAGCTCTCCTTTTAAAGAAAAGCAAAATCTTTTGTATGGGGTTTCTTCTTTAATCATGTCTTTAATAAAGTGATTATAAATTAATTACACGAATAAAGAACGGAAATGACTATTTTCTCTCTTTAATGTCTATTTTAGAGATATGACTCGTACTTTATTGATATTGTATAGAATAAAAAGATAAATTATATATCCATTTCTATCCCACCTTGTCGGATATTCGAACTAGCTGTATTGTAAAACAAATTTAAGGATACAATTTGATTTAGTTTTTCCACAAGGTCGTGCATATATACATGTAAATTAGTTCTATAACCTTATGTTCAATTTTTTTGAAAATAATTATATTTACAGTAGGTTATAAGGAGGATAACATATTTGACATTAATACGAAGTTTCTTTCCGAAGGTTCCAACTTTTAATACTAACTAATGGTTCCATATAGGGCTGGGGAAAAAACCCGGAACCTAAAAATACCGAACCGAACCCGAATCAAAAAGAAGAACCGAACCCGAACCCGAACCGACAAAATATCTGAATGGGTCCTAAACCTCTATATCCAAAGAACCGGAACCGAACCCGAACCGAACCGAAAACCGAATGGGTACCTGAAATATCCGAACTACAATTATATATCAAAAATATTAATTATATTTAGATTTAATATAACATAATTATCTAAAACTATAATTACCAACTCATATATATTAGTTATTTTTAGATCAAAATAGCTAAAATATCCAAATAAACGAAATATACAAATTTTTTACTATATTTGTCTTATTTTAACAATTTTTTGTTCAAATTAAGCAATCTTTATTTTTGTTTTATGATATTATGGGTATTTGGACCCGAACCGAATCCAAATAGAACCGAACCGAACCGAACCCAAACCGAAATTATAAAATATCCGAATGAAGCTTATATGCATGGACTTGAAAACTCGAAAACCCGAAATACCCGAACCGAACCCGAACGGATACCCGAACGGATACCCGAACGCCCAGGCCTATATTCTACAGCTTTAAAGAGACATCCCATACAATTAATAATGTTTACTTATTGCTATATGGAGTGAAATGAATTAGTAATATAAACTTTATACATGATTAGTTTAATTGGATACAGATGCTCTTTTCTTTGAGGTTACATGCATGTGAAATCTTTATTTTCGGTTAATAATTTAAAAGTTAAAGAAAAAGAGGAAGAAACTGAGGAGAATTATTCAATCTTGAGGCTTGATATCTTTTTTTTTTCGGACGAATGAGGCTTGATATCTTGATAGAATTTTTTCTGATAAAGACACATCCCTTCTCAAAATCCCACGACGAATAGATCATCTAAACCGAATTGAAATTTAAGTGACCAGATCATTTTAGATGAGACTGATTACAAAAGAATAGAATTGTGATTTAAAAAAAAAACTTTTTCCAAACAATATTTAGGCTATTTTGTTAAATTATTCATTTTGTATGATCTTTTTTCATTAATACATTTAAATAAATAAATAAACCTGGTGTGCTGCTTTGTCATAGGATTTTGCACCCAAGAACAACAAAAAAGGTGAGTAGACAAAATTATTCTGTATATTCTATCATCTAGTTGAGATTATATTTCTGTCAGCCATACCTGCAAGTATAGACAGGAAGCAACACCAGATGAATACAGAATAGTGTTTCCGAAAGTATTCCAATTTGTCACATGTCCATAAGGCGCGCACAAGCAGGTTGCTAAGATTTAATATTCGATGTTAATTAAATGCGAGACATGCATAAAGAAACTGTAGATAAAACTAATGGTTAATTAACTACTATAAGAAAACAATACAGTACACACAAAGAACATAATCTCTATTATTTAATCGTTTGATTCCAGTGGCAGATATATAAGAAAATAATTAAAGAACACAACATGTTAGCTAACTTCACGGCCTAATGGTTTTGAAGACATTATCTTCTTCTTCCAAGTCTCTCTACTTGCCAACTCACTTTTTGATGTTTCTTTAAAGTTTTTTCTAAGCAAAGACATTTAATTTCTTTAAAAAAATATTAACTATAAACTATTTTCTCCTTCGGCCTTTTAGATTGCGATTGCTTCAGAATCAATAAAACAGTTGACACAAAACTGAGGTTCTTCGGTATAGTATAAAGATCGAATAAAAAACATATTTGTAAAAATGCATTTCAAAGAAGGATATATATCTATTCTCCACTACGTATGATTAACGTCAACCTGCAAGAAGAATTGTTAACAGCTTATATTTTTCTATTTCATTTCTTGAAAATATATATCACGTACGACAAAATCTACTTATCTACTACACAATACACACATGTATAAGATTCCATACAATATAAGTTGCTTGCATCACAAGAGTAAACCCTAATAGTAATATAGGTTCTCTCCGCAAGCTATGGTTGTCGTGCATATATAGAGTAATTTAGAGAGAAGAAGTGGAACCTTCATAAAATAGCAGATTACTTTGGATGAAATTAGAAGATATGACAACGTATAGAGTTTTCGATTCTCCAAATCAAGATGATCTTAGTGTTTATGGTAGCAAGATCATCGTTGTGGCAACCACGTGTCTCAGGTGGAACTGATGTTTATAGTATGGATTAATGGATGATATCAAGAATGTCGTTAAAGAAGATATAACACATCAAGCATCGAGAATCGATTACACTGACTTATGTTCGGATTTGACGATGCAAGAAGTCTCGAGCTTTGGTGTCCTTTTCATTGGCATTTTGTTTGTCCTCCCCCGAAATATTCTTGGAATGGACATCTGAGAACATATGCTTTCTTATTCGTAATTGGAAATATATCAAAAACGATTCTTATGATATGGAACTTATCCACAACTTGAAGAAAAATCTAATTAAGGCTCTTCATAATGCCTATACTCATGAAGACGTATAACTAGGGTAGACGTTTTGTGTAACGCTCCGTCCGCCTCTACCGGTGAATCACCCATCCCTTTCTCGGGTTCGTGGGTTCCACCCCTGTCCGACGGTCGGTGCGTTATTTTTCGTAGGCCCAACCGATTAATTTACTGACCCTACAATCACTCCCTGACCTTTTCTCATGTGTTTTGTCCTCACACACATGCTACCACGAGTCACTTCCCGGAAGGTCACCCATCCTGGGACTACTCCAGCCCAAGCACGCTTAACTCTGGAGTTCTTTCAGGCAAGTGACCGGAAAAGGTAAGTGCACTTGGTGATATAGGTAGCCAAATTAATTCATTTAAGCCTTTCTCAAATGGGCTGGGCCCAGTATGTTACAATTCTCCCCCACTTAATGGGAATTTGTCCCCGAATTCCGCATCTCATAACCGGAGCAACCATAACCCTCAAACCCCAGGATTGTCTCCCGAGACAGAATCGGTTTGACTTCCCTAAACTCTGATACCACTTGTAACGCCCCGTCCGCCCCTACCGGTGAGTCACCCATCCCTCTCCCGGGCTCGTGGGCCCCACCCCTGTCCGACGGTCGGTGCGTTATTTTTCGTAGGCCCAATCGATTAATTTACTGACCCTACAATCACCCCTTGACCTTTTCCCATGTGTTTTGTCCTCACACACATGCTACCACGAGTCACTTCCCGGAAGGTCACCCATCTTGGGACTACTCCAGCCCAAGCACGCTTAACTCTGGAGTTCTTTCAGGCAAGTGACCGGAAAAGGTAAGTGCACTTGGTGATATAGGTAGCCAAATTAATTCATTTAAGCCTTTCTCAAATGGGCTGGGCCCAGTATGTTACAATTGTAACACCCGTCTCCCGGCATAACCGGAGACGCGGCATTAGGACGCCCGTTGAACCGGATTCGGTCCAACCGGGACGCCATCTCAACTTGTCCCAGGACCCGGCGCTTCCTTCGTATTCAAATTCACCAATGACGTCACTCGATCGCTCAATCCCGCATCCGGACATGCGAGGGAAAAGAAGGAAAAAGGAAAAGGAGGCCTGAGTAATTGTTTCAAACACAATCACCCAGTGAGGACGGACTTAGGGAGTCCGCTATCCCGCTTACACCACACAACTACGGATCACAAGTCCTAAGCTAATATCACCTTGCAAACAGGCCCGAAGGCTTTCACCACGCAAACTACATCCACTCGCGCTTTCGCACTCGCGAACCCCTACTCTAGCCCGAAGGCTCACACAACCGGCCCACCCGGTATCACTTCCACGTCGGCCCGAAGGCACGGTAAACTTGGGGAGGCTCGCCAAGACCTCCCTTCCGACGATACAAGGGTCGCGTACCAAAACTCGTTATACGCGAGCCGCCAAGAAACACCCTTTCGGGGGACCTATCACAGTTCTATACAATCATATCCATCACACACAATCAACGTTTTCAGGCTCATCGATAACCTAACATTCTACGTTCCACAATCAATCACATGGAGCTCACTACTGCCCTAGACTACCTAGGAAAGACGACATTAACTAAGGACTATCGTCCGGAATTGAGATAGAGCAAGGGAGATAACCAACAGTCCTCACCTTGGCCAAAGAGGAGGGCAAAACGGTAATTTGGAAGCTTCCTCAGCCCGAACGGACATCAGATCTGGAAAGAGGACGAGAAATCGAGTGAGATAGGCTTTTGAATCGCTTAGATCGGGCTTAGGATGAGCTAGATATGATCGATTGAAAATACCCAGCTCAAACCAGCTTAACCGACCTAAACCGGAAATTGAAATTGAAATTGAAATTGAAATTGGGAATTGAACCGGTTAACCTAAACCGGACCGGTCAACGGTCAACCCGACCCGGTCAATGGACCCGAACAGGTCAACCCGACCCGGTCAACCGACCCGAACCAGTCAACCGAGTTGACTCGGTCGCCGGCCGAGTTGACTCGGCGGCGGTCCGGCGGTGGCTCCGGTGGTCGGCGGCGGCGGAGCTCCGGCGACAGCGGCGGCTCCGGGCGGCGGCGGACGGCGGCGACGGCGGCGGCGCGTGCGGCGGTGCGTGGAGAATCGGCCGATCTTCTCACTGCGATTACGGGCGCGTCCGGAGGCTGATGGAGGCAAGGTCGGTGGCTACGGCTTCGTCTCGACGAGTGGAACGCGATGGTGGTCTCGGATTTCCCAGATTCCTCACGGTTAGAAAGATACGAGACTTTTAGATCTCGGGTTGGGAGAAAACAGATCTGAAAAAGGGCTTACCGGATCTCCTTGGACTCTAGACGATGGAGGAGGATCAGATCTGTTTCCTAGAGGCTCTGGCCGCGACGATGGAGAGGTAGGGCTTCGCCGAGATCTCTTTTTCTTGGTTTCTCCAAAAGAGGTGGCTCCTATTTATAAGGAAAAGCTAGGGTTTTGGAAAAGAAGAGGGCTTTTGGACTTGGCTAATGAGGTTTCCTCTTTTTTTCTTAAAATTTTTAATTGGACCAGTTTGGGTATGTTACATTTTGTACCTTAACCTGAAAAGCATGCGACCTGAACCCGACCGAGAAAAACTCTGATCTTGATTTGAGTCAGTTCTTAAAAAAATGAGAATTTAAGTATTATGTATCGCCAGTATCGGATTTGCGGCCGCTAAATATTCAATATCAGCCACATATTTCTCGAATGTGTCTTGTAGTCTTTGTGGTAGAATCCATAAATGTGTACTAAAGACAGGGGGTTTGATACCTGTTGGTTGGACTTTTTGTAATGTCTTTAAAAAAAAAAAAATAAACCTAATAATTTATTTTGTAGTCTTGGTATTTTCAAGTCCAGCTCTAATTATACACAATCCCAATCGAACTTGAACAAGTAACCAAAAAAACTTGAAGTTTTACTTAGTTTCAAATATTTTTATTTGAATTTTTGTGTAAAATGAATATTTTCAAATATTTTTAAGTAATTTGGATAGTAGTAACATGATTTTTGGGTAATTCAAACTTACGGATACTTTCAAATATTTTCATATACGTTGTGTATAAAAATCGAGTTTTCCGGATAATTTTTTGGTATTTTGAATATCAAATATAATCCAAATCCAAATGAATCTGCAAAGAACGAACCAAAAATCTAAACCCAAAAATCTGAAAGAACCCGAACGGCTCATGCCTACGTATAATAGACATTGTGATTGATGCGTATTACTGGCTGTGAACCTTATTGTCATCCATGGTTGAATAAAAAAGTTCCACAATGTTTTTTCCTTAAGATGAATGAGCATCATAACTTCTTATACTTTATATTGTTTTTTCTTTCTTTCTTGAACTACTTTATTTTCTTGAAAATACAGATCACGGTACAACAAAAATTTACGTGTCACCTACACAATCCACACATTAGTTATGGTACAATAAACAATGCTTGCAGAAAGTAAATTACAAAGGTGAATTGGAATATTTGATGAAAAGGGTCTTTACGTATCACTCCATGTATCACTTTCATCTCCATCGTTGTTTGCTACAGCCTGAAAAGGGAAAGAGAAAGAAAGTGAGTGAATGATAGATAAATCATGTGGTGGAATTAGAACAAAATAAAAAAGTTAAGATTCTGAACCAAAATATTGATTTGGTTTGGACATATATTGATGTAAACCTGGCGTATTGAGTTTGCTTTCTCCAAAATGGCGCTAATCTTAGTGTTTATTGTAGGCTCAGTTGTTGCAGCAGCAGATAACGTCGTTGTCATAACAACAGGTCTCAGGTTAAATTGCTGGTTACAATTTGTAAGAAATCAAGAATGTAGCTAAAGATTATTATATTGCATCAAGAAGCAGAACATAACTTTTTTACATAAAAAAGAATCCAATGCACTCACTTGTGTTCTGATTTGTTGCAAGAAGTCTCCAGCTTCAGTCTCTTTTTCGTTGGCATTTTGTTTGTCTTCCCTGACATTATTCTTCAGATGGACCTATGAGAACATATGCTTGTTAATATTTTGTAATTTGAACCTGGAATATGGAGCTGACCCACACAGTAGGACGAGATAGTAGAATACTTCTCCGTACCTTAATGTCTGGTTTAGGAGCAGATGTGACAATGTTAGGCTCTTCTTTGTTGACTGTAGACAATGAAATATGCTTCTCAAAGGCAAACCTGAGAGTGTCTTGTAGTTGTACGGACTGCGTTCTTTTGTTGTCAGATGCTTCTGAGGCTGTCTTAGAAACCATCCATTGCACAGGCGGATATTCGAACTAGCTGTATTGTAAAACAAATTTAAGGATACAATTTGATTTAGTTTTTCCACAAGGTCGTGCATATATACATGTAAATTAGTTCTATAACCTTATGTTCAATTTTTTTGAAAATAATTATATTTACAGTAGGTTATAAGGAGGATAACATATTTGACATTAATACGAAGTTTCTTTCCGAAGGTTCCAACTTTTAATACTAACTAATGGTTCCATATAGGGCTGGGGGAAAAACCCGGAACCTAAAAATACCGAACCGAACCCGAATCAAAAAGAAGAACCGAACCCGAACCCGAACCGACAAAATATCCGAATGGGTCCTAAACCTCTATATCCAAAGAACCGGAACCGAACCCGAACCGAACCGAAAATCGAATGGGTACCTGAAATATCCGAACTACAATTATATATCAAAAATATTAATTATATTTAGATTTAATATAACATAATTATCTAAAACTATAATTACCAACTCATATATATTAGTTATTTTTAGATCAAAATAGCTAAAATATCCAAATAAACGAAATATACAAATTTTTTACTATATTTGTCTTATTTTAACAATTTTTTGTTCAAATTAAGCAATCTTTATTTTTGTTTTATGATATTATGGGTATTTGGACCCGAACCGAATCCAAATAGAACCGAACCGAACCGAACCCAAACCGAAATTATAAAATATCCGAATGAAGCTTATATGCATGGACTTGAAAACTCGAAAACCCGAAATACCCGAACCGAACCCGAACGGATACCCGAACGGATACCCGAACGCCCAGGCCTATATTCTACAGCTTTAAAGAGACATCCCATACAATTAATAATGTTTACTTATTGCTATATGGAGTGAAATGAATTAGTAATATAAACTTTATACATGATTAGTTTAATTGGATACAGATGCTCTTTTCTTTGAGGTTACATGCATGTGAAATCTTTATTTTCGGTTAATAATTTAAAAGTTAAAGAAAAAGAGGAAGAAACTGAGGAGAATTATTCAATCTTGAGGCTTGATATCTTTTTTTTTTCGGACGAATGAGGCTTGATATCTTGATAGAATTTTTTCTGATAAAGACACATCCCTTCTCAAAATCCCACGACGAATAGATCATCTAAACCGAATTGAAATTTAAGTGACCAGATCATTTTAGATGAGACTGATTACAAAAGAATAGAATTGTGATTTAAAAAAAAAACTTTTTCCAAACAATATTTAGGCTATTTTGTTAAATTATTCATTTTGTATGATCTTTTTTCATTAATACATTTAAATAAATAAATAAACCTGGTGTGCTGCTTTGTCATAGGATTTTGCACCCAAGAACAACAAAAAAGGTGAGTAGACAAAATTATTCTGTATATTCTATCATCTAGTTGAGATTATATTTCTGTCAGCCATACCTGCAAGTATAGACAGGAAGCAACACCAGATGAATACAGAATAGTGTTTCCGAAAGTATTCCAATTTGTCACATGTCCATAAGGCGCGCACAAGCAGGTTGCTAAGATTTAATATTCGATGTTAATTAAATGCGAGACATGCATAAAGAAACTGTAGATAAAACTAATGGTTAATTAACTACTATAAGAAAACAATACAGTACACACAAAGAACATAATCTCTATTATTTAATCGTTTGATTCCAGTGGCAGATATATAAGAAAATAATTAAAGAACACAACATGTTAGCTAACTTCACGGCCTAATGGTTTTGAAGACATTATCTTCTTCTTCCAAGTCTCTCTACTTGCCAACTCACTTTTTGATGTTTCTTTAAAGTTTTTTCTAAGCAAAGACATTTAATTTCTTTAAAAAAATATTAACTATAAACTATTTTCTCCTTCGGCCTTTTAGATTGCGATTGCTTCAGAATCAATAAAACAGTTGACACAAAACTGAGGTTCTTCGGTATAGTATAAAGATCGAATAAAAAACATATTTGTAAAAATGCATTTCAAAGAAGGATATATATCTATTCTCCACTACGTATGATTAACGTCAACCTGCAAGAAGAATTGTTAACAGCTTATATTTTTCTATTTCATTTCTTGAAAATATATATCACGTACGACAAAATCTACTTATCTACTACACAATACACACATGTATAAGATTCCATACAATATAAGTTGCTTGCATCACAAGAGTAAACCCTAATAGTAATATAGGTTCTCTCCGCAAGCTATGGTTGTCGTGCATATATAGAGTAATTTAGAGAGAAGAAGTGGAACCTTCATAAAATAGCAGATTACTTTGGATGAAATTAGAAGATATGACAACGTATAGAGTTTTCGATTCTCCAAATCAAGATGATCTTAGTGTTTATGGTAGCAAGATCATCGTTGTGGCAACCACGTGTCTCAGGTGGAACTGATGTTTATAGTATGGATTAATGGATGATATCAAGAATGTCGTTAAAGAAGATATAACACATCAAGCATCGAGAATCGATTACACTGACTTATGTTCGGATTTGACGATGCAAGAAGTCTCGAGCTTTGGTGTCCTTTTCATTGGCATTTTGTTTGTCCTCCCCCGAAATATTCTTGGAATGGACATCTGAGAACATATGCTTTCTTATTCGTAATTGGAAATATATCAAAAACGATTCTTATGATATGGAACTTATCCACAACTTGAAGAAAAATCTAATTAAGGCTCTTCATAATGCCTATACTCATGAAGACGTATAACTAGGGTAGACGTTTTGTGTAACGCTCCGTCCGCCTCTACCGGTGAATCACCCATCCCTTTCTCGGGTTCGTGGGTTCCACCCCTGTCCGACGGTCGGTGCGTTATTTTTCGTAGGCCCAACCGATTAATTTACTGACCCTACAATCACTCCCTGACCTTTTCTCATGTGTTTTGTCCTCACACACATGCTACCACGAGTCACTTCCCGGAAGGTCACCCATCCTGGGACTACTCCAGCCCAAGCACGCTTAACTCTGGAGTTCTTTCAGGCAAGTGACCGGAAAAGGTAAGTGCACTTGGTGATATAGGTAGCCAAATTAATTCATTTAAGCCTTTCTCAAATGGGCTGGGCCCAGTATGTTACAATTCTCCCCCACTTAATGGGAATTTGTCCCCGAATTCCGCATCTCATAACCGGAGCAACCATAACCCTCAAACCCCAGGATTGTCTCCCGAGACAGAATCGGTTTGACTTCCCTAAGCTCTGATACCACTTGTAACGCCCCGTCCGCCCCTACCGGTGAGTCACCCATCCCTCTCCCGGGCTCGTGGGCCCCACCCCTGTCCGACGGTCGGTGCGTTATTTTTCGTAGGCCCAATCGATTAATTTACTGACCCTACAATCACCCCTTGACCTTTTCCCATGTGTTTTGTCCTCACACACATGCTACCACGAGTCACTTCCCGGAAGGTCACCCATCTTGGGACTACTCCAGCCCAAGCACGCTTAACTCTGGAGTTCTTTCAGGCAAGTGACCGGAAAAGGTAAGTGCACTTGGTGATATAGGTAGCCAAATTAATTCATTTAAGCCTTTCTCAAATGGGCTGGGCCCAGTATGTTACAATTGTAACACCCGTCTCCCGGCATAACCGGAGACGCGGCATTAGGACGCCCGTTGAACCGGATTCGGTCCAACCGGGACGCCATCTCAACTTGTCCCAGGACCCGGCGCTTCCTTCGTATTCAAATTCACCAATGACGTCACTCGATCGCTCAATCCCGCATCCGGACATGCGAGGGAAAAGAAGGAAAAAGGAAAAGGAGGCCTCAGTAATTGTTTCAAACACAATCACCCAGTGAGGACGGACTTAGGGAGTCCGCTATCCCGCTTACACCACACAACTACGGATCACAAGTCCTAAGCTAATATCACCTTGCAAACAGGCCCGAAGGCTTTCACCACGCAAACTACATCCACTCGCGCTTTCGCACTCGCGAACCCCTACTCTAGCCCGAAGGCTCACACAACCGGCCCACCCGGTATCACTTCCACGTCGGCCCGAAGGCACGGTAAACTTGGGGAGGCTCGCCAAGACCTCCCTTCCGACGATACAAGGGTCGCGTACCAAAACTCGTTATACGCGAGCCGCCAAGAAACACCCTTTCGGGGGACCTATCACAGTTCTATACAATCATATCCATCACACACAATCAACGTTTTCAGGCTCATCGATAACCTAACATTCTACGTTCCACAATCAATCACATGGAGCTCACTACTGCCCTAGACTACCTAGGAAAGACGACATTAACTAAGGACTATCGTCCCGAATTGAGATAGAGCAAGGGAGATAACCAACAGTCCTCACCTTGGCCAAAGAGGAGGGCAAAACGGTAATTTGGAAGCTTCCTCAGCCCGAACGGACATCAGATCTGGAAAAAGGACGAGAAATCGAGTGAGATAGGCTTTTGAATCGCTTAGATCGGGCTTAGGATGAGCTAGATATGATCGATTGAAAATACCCAGCTCAAACCAGCTTAACCGACCTAAACCGGAAATTGAAATTGAAATTGAAATTGAAATTGGGAATTGAACCGGTTAACCTAAACCGGACCGGTCAACGGTCAACCCGACCCGGTCAATGGACCCGAACAGGTCAACCCGACCCGGTCAACCGACCCGAACCGGTCAACCGAGTTGACTCGGTCGCCGGCCGAGTTGACTCGGCGGCGGTCCGGCGGTGGCTCCGGTGGTCGGCGGCGGCGGAGCTCCGGCGACAGCGGCGGCTCCGGGCGGCGGCGGACGGCGGCGACGGCGGCGGCGCGTGCGGCGGTGCGTGGAGAATCGGCCGATCTTCTCACTGCGATTACGGGCGCGTCCGGAGGCTGATGGAGGCAAGGTCGGTGGCTACGGCTTCGTCTCGACGAGTGGAACGCGATGGTGGTCTCGGATTTCCCAGATTCCTCACGGTTAGAAAGATACGAGACTTTTAGATCTCGGGTTGGGAGAAAACAGATCTGAAAAAGGGCTTACCGGATCTCCTTGGACTCTAGACGATGGAGGAGGATCAGATCTGTTTCCTAGAGGCTCTGGCCGCGACGATGGAGAGGTAGGGCTTCGCCGAGATCTCTTTTTCTTGGTTTCTCCAAAAGAGGTGACTCCTATTTATAAGGAAAAGCTAGGGTTTTGGAAAAGAAGAGGGCTTTTGGACTTGGCTAATGAGGTTTCCTCTTCTTTTCTTAAAATTTTTAATTGGACCAGTTTGGGTATGTTACATTTTGTACCTTAACCTGAAAAGCATGCGACCTGAACCCGACCGAGAAAAACTCTGATCTTGATTTGAGTCAGTTCTTAAAAAAATGAGAATTTAAGTATTATGTATCGCCAGTATCGGATTTGCGGCCGCTAAATATTCAATATCAGCCACATATTTCTCGAATGTGTCTTGTAGTCTTTGTGGTAGAATCCATAAATGTGTACTAAAGACAGGGGGTTTGATACCTGTTGGTTGGACTTTTTGTAATGTCTTTAAAAAAAAAAAAATAAACCTAATAATTTATTTTGTAGTCTTGGTATTTTCAAGTCCAGCTCTAATTATACACAATCCCAATCGAACTTGAACAAGTAACCAAAAAAACTTGAAGTTTTACTTAGTTTCAAATATTTTTATTTGAATTTTTGTGTAAAATGAATATTTTCAAATATTTTTAAGTAATTTGGATAGTAGTAACATGATTTTTGGGTAATTCAAACTTACGGATACTTTCAAATATTTTCATATACGTTGTGTATAAAAATCGAGTTTTCCGGATAATTTTTTGGTATTTTGAATATCAAATATAATCCAAATCCAAATGAATCTGCAAAGAACGAACCAAAAATCTAAACCCAAAAATCTGAAAGAACCCGAACGGCTCATGCCTACGTATAATAGACATTGTGATTGATGCGTATTACTGGCTGTGAACCTTATTGTCATCCATGGTTGAATAAAAAAGTTCCACAATGTTTTTTCCTTAAGATGAATGAGCATCATAACTTCTTATACTTTATATTGTTTTTTCTTTCTTTCTTGAACTACTTTATTTTCTTGAAAATACAGATCACGGTACAACAAAAATTTACGTGTCACCTACACAATCCACACATTAGTTATGGTACAATAAACAATGCTTGCAGAAAGTAAATTACAAAGGTGAATTGGAATATTTGATGAAAAGGGTCTTTACGTATCACTCCATGTATCACTTTCATCTCCATCGTTGTTTGCTACAGCCTGAAAAGGGAAAGAGAAAGAAAGTGAGTGAATGATAGATAAATCATGTGGTGGAATTAGAACAAAATAAAAAAGTTAAGATTCTGAACCAAAATATTGATTTGGTTTGGACATATATTGATGTAAACCTGGCGTATTGAGTTTGCTTTCTCCAAAATGGCGCTAATCTTAGTGTTTATTGTAGGCTCAGTTGTTGCAGCAGCAGATAACGTCGTTGTCATAACAACAGGTCTCAGGTTAAATTGCTGGTTACAATTTGTAAGAAATCAAGAATGTAGCCAAAGATTATTATAACTTTTTTACATAAAAAAGAATCCAATGCACTCACTTGTGTTCTGATTTGTTGCAAGAAGTCTCCAGCTTCAGTCTCTTTTTCGTTGGCATTTTCCCTGACATTATTCTTCAGATGGACCTATGAGAACATATGCTTGTTAATATTTTGTAATTTGAACCTGGAATATGGAGCTGAC
Organism: Orychophragmus violaceus; assembly: GCA_030180135.1. Taxonomy (NCBI): domain Eukaryota; kingdom Viridiplantae; phylum Streptophyta; class Magnoliopsida; order Brassicales; family Brassicaceae; genus Orychophragmus; species Orychophragmus violaceus. The sequence continues at coordinate 23,108,024 of CM058229.1, forward strand.
CCACACAGTAGGACGAGATAGTAGAATACTTCTCCGTACCTTAATGTCTGGTTTAGGAGCAGATGTGACAATGTTAGGCTCTTCTTTGTTGACTGTAGACAATGAAATATGCTTCTCAAAGGCAAACCTGAGAGTGTCTTGTAGTTGTACGGACTGCGTTCTTTTGTTGTCAGATGCTTCTGAGGCTGTCTTAGAAACCATCCATTGCACAGGCGGAAATGGTGGTGGTAAAGGCTCAGCAGGATTCTGGAGGTATGAGAAGTTTACAGCCAGACAACCACTTTCTGCTTCAACCTCTAGAGAAGAAGGTTCACCATTGTTATCAACATGGCTACTTTCATGGAAAGAATCATATAGTTCTTGCTCTTTCCGTTCATGGCTGTCACTGAATTCTTCCCACTGCTCAGAATTTGACAAGGAGTGATTGTCGCTAAGATAATCGGTATCTGACATGTAAGGAGAGGATCTACAAAAAGTGTCGTCGTCTGAACAAGAATCAGGAAGGGAAGTAGCAGCCTCTGGAAGTAACTGAAAGGAAGTAAATGTATTATTGTTATTGTCTGCATCTGAAAATTTTAGCTTCAGCCTGGAAGCCTGAAGGGTGTCAACAGGATTGAGAGATATTTTCATGTGTTGAAGAGGTGGGGACGAAGCAATCCAATCAAAAGGAGCTTCGTCTCTGAAGGGATCCATCAAAGTCTTCTCTGTTGTCACTTCATCGTTCTCTGGAATGGTTGCTGGTACAGCCTGTCTTTCATGAGAAAATGAATCTCTTCTGCGGAAACCATTAGTGAATAACTTCTGGCTGAGTCCAAAGACTCCAGAAGAAGTCTCAGGACACTCTCTCTGGTCTACAACAATCATGGCTTTTCCATCTGAGCTATTTGAATTTTGGGTTCCTGGATTTGCTATGCTTGAGTTATTCAGATCATCTGATTTATCCTTTTCAGCTTCTGCAGAACCAACTGTTCTTTCATCGGTCTTGCAATCCGAATTTAAAGAACTTGGAGGTTTCGATGGTTTCAGTCCTAACAATCCCCCATTAGTCCATATTTTAATGGCTTCAACTTCACGAGAAATTTCAGCTTCTGATCTTTGATATCCCTGTAGGTCACTATGGTACAAAGGGTTTGATGAATCAGATAAGCTGTTCTCATGTGCTGGGACAAATGTATGCACGGTGTTATCTTCTCCACCGGAAATCTTACTTGTACAAAGATCCTTGCGTGGTGAACGCGTTATATCTGAACTCAGTTGTGGATCTTGATGAATCACTTCATCAATTGCATTTACAGATGACAACCTTTCCACTAAACCACAAGATCTCTCGTCCTTTCCAAAACCGTTGTCCATAAACCCATCCATTGGTCTACAAGAATCTTCTACACTATTGGAATTCTGCTCTATTTCTTGCTCACACACTGACTTTTCCAACCTCTCGTTTATAACACCACCAGGACTGCTCACCGCTTCTTGACTAGTTCGGAGACCTTGATCATTTTCAGATTCGGATTCAATACTATTTAGCGCATCAACAAAACAATCGCCTTCACTTTCAGTCTCATGTTCACTATCCCTCGGTTCTCTCACAATCTCAGAACAAATTTTTGTCTCTCTTACCTCATCAATCCCAGTACGTTGCTCTAGTCCTGGTTCTGGTTTAGCGTTTTCAATATTCTTAGAATGGAAATCAACTCTACCAGTGCCTTCTCCATGACTTGGTTTCTCATCTAGTACATCCACAGCTGAGTTTGTCTCCACCATTTCAGAATCTTCATCTGTCTTTACACCCAGAGGTTCCACTATCTCTGCTTTCTCATCCCAGCTAATGCAAGAAGAGCCATGAGCAGCTTGCCCTTGCGAAGGACTAGACTGGAAATTATCATGAGCATCCTCGGTTTCACATTCAGAAAGAACTGAGGCGATGGTGCAAGAGCCCGGTGTCAAGCTGGATGAGACGAATACACCTTTCGATTTTTCTACAGTCTTCAATGAAGAGGTTGCGGTTGAAAGGCATTCAATGTAACCTGAACCACTTCTGGAGTCAAAAGAGTGAGAATGATGATCTTGAAGATCAGATCGTTTTTCCATGTCACTGGTTGAGGCAGACTTAGAAGAAGAGGTTTGTCCACTGAAGCTAAAGGAAGTAAATGTCTTCCTGAAGTAAATTCCATGCATGAGTTATATATGAAATACATGGAAAATAAACTGATTTACATTATTCTTTGGGCGCATAATCTATATTTTACCTGGCACTTTGGTTAGCCATGGAGGCCAGACGTGACATATCTCGACTCCTTGAAGATTTTTTCTTCTGTCGATGTCAGAAAACAGAAATATAACTTTCAAAGTCAAAAAAAAATTCAACAGAATAAGGTTTACCAGTTTAATATGAGGTAAACCACACCTTAATTTTACAGCTCTTGTTAATATTTTTGAACTTTTTGTTGCCTTGAATCAGGTTGCTTGATGCTCTTCTGAAATAAGTAGGATCGGAGTATCGCTTCAAGCAAGATCCAGGACCATTTATATCAAATCTGAGGAAATTAGGCAAAAAGTTTGAGTGTAAGCATGATGGTACATGCATAACAGGTGAATATATTTTAGTCTGCAAATGACATACTTATCAAGTAAGTGCAACCGTGGAGGATCCCTACACTCTTCATAGGGATCCATAATCAAGTGAGGCAAATCGCTGTAAATTAATTGATTTTGCTCATTTGAGATACGAGGATGCCACTCCACACCTGAGAACGACATAAAACTCAATCAACTCACAATATAAAAACTAAATTCTCTTCCTACTAGAAGACATTTCATATCAATACAGAGGGACTCACCAACCATTACTGACATGTCAGTTTCATGTCTATCTACTCTAAATTTTCTCAGAATTCAAAACTGTTAGTCAGTCATCTCCAGGGTAATTAAGTATAAGGGTAAGTGAAAAAGCAGTGAACTGGGCCTACAATGAACTAACAGGTGACATTATTTATTAATAATGTGAAATCTAACAGGAATGAAACACCTTGGGTCTAGACAAAAAGAAGATTGACAAGAGAGAACAAGACAAAAAAACCTCCTGTGTATGCAAAATGAATATGGGTTGTTTGTGCAAGAACCGCCTTTTCTAGTGGAGGCACTGTAGCTTCTATATGCTGCAATCTGATCTTCAACTGATTGCTTCTTGAAGCTGTAGCCATAACTTCCTCCTGTATGCCATGAAATATCTCTGCTGCAAACCTGAATCAAGAGAAAGAGGCAAATCCTTGAGAAAGTTTCTTCCTTTCTGCAGCTTATGGGGTTTTCCACTAATTCTAAGATGACCCTTTTGAACCAAAGACCACAGGTTACAAATTTGATAATCCAGCATATTCTGGTCTAGTTATTGGTAATTGGTATCTTACTTTGTGGAGGCTCGATATCACAGACACCACATGAGAACCTTTTCTTTCTAGAAGCATAAATTAAGCTGAAAAAGGACCAAATACCACATGATTGAGTAGTTTACAGATAAAATCTTAGGGGAATGATTGATAGAAGCAGCAGAGCATTAACAAAAAAAAAAGCTTCTTTCTTTTTGAACTCAGAAACTACTTCACTGAGAGAACTTGTGAAAAAAAAAACAACTCAAAAAGGATCATCCAATCTGTAATTATCCCAAACAATGAGTTCCTAATTTGTCACTAGAATACCAATAGAAAGCCTTAAACCAGTATAAAGCCAATTACTTTCATGCAAAGTTATGATTCTATTCACTAACTTCACCATTAGCTCAAAGAATCATTCAACAGTAGACACCCAAATTTGGTTGAAGGAATATTAAAAGAAAAAGCAGAGATGGAGGGCTCAAATTCAGTACTTACTCAGCGAGATCACCGAGCTGACGCAAGATCCCGACAAGTCCAGAGACTGCAACGCCGTTGAGAATCGCCTTTGGGTCATCGCGATCGACATTTACATAAAACTCGGTTTGGCTCATACCGTACACATTCCTTACCCCAAGCCTAGAAAGAGGCATTTCTTCTATATAAATCAAAGCATAACAAAAAAAATCCCGTCTTTGTAGCTGCAGACACTGAGAAAAACTGCCGGGTTTAAAGCATCAACAGAAGCTGAAAATGATTTTGAGAAAAGAACCAAATGGGTCTCGACGAATTGAGAGATGGGTTTGGAGGAAAAGGATTAATGATCGTTTATGGGTTTTATGATTGCGGCAAACGAGAGAGGGAGATTTTGGAGGCAGAAAGAGAGAGAGACAGACAGACATTGCCAATACCGCAAGCCATTCTTTTCCAATTTCATGTGTTTCTGCACCTTGGAGTGGGCTTAGAAAGACTGAAGTACCCTCAGGTTTTTGTGTTTAATTACGAGATAGGACTTTTTGGATCAAAGAAGATTAATTGAATTGTTTTTTAGTTGTTCAAAGTAAGGTTATTATTGGTTGGCACGATTTATGAGACATGATGGATTGCCATGTGGCTTTTCAAACATCTTAGTCTGCATTTAATCTCCGACATGTATGATTTACAAAAATATGTTCGATTTGTACGAAAATTATGACTAGTGTCAAATAACTTTTGTCGACTGTTTTATTTACTGTAACTGTATAAAGGAAAAGAAAAAAGAGAGAAGGGTTTGCTATGCTAATTTTGATAGAATTCAGAAGAGTGAGAGAATGTCACTGTCTTATAAATGTTGCGTCAAAATTTGTAGTTATATTCAGACGGAAATTTGTATTTTTATCAATAAATAGAATTGAATAAGTTGATGAATTGGTTACATGTCCAAAGAAATATCCAAGAAATATTACATTAGAGCCATGCTTATAGTAGATTCAAAAACATTTTGTCTCAAACCTCCAAAATATATAAATTTTAAGGTTCAGAATTTGTTTGACTTAATATACGGGTTAAAATTATTTTAAATTAGATTTAACTAGATATTTTTAGTTAAATCATACTAACTTTTTTTTTTTCATGGTCATCAACATTTCAATCCACGATTTTTGATACACGTTCTTTTACCATCATTTTTTTTCCATCAACACAAATTTATTTTTGGCTAACAAATTTTTTTATCATTGTTCTTTTTTTCTAACGTTTACTTCATGTTTTAATCTCTAAATTTGTTTGTATTTTAAATTTAATATTTAGTTTTTTTTATTGATTGATAATATAAACGAAATTAGAAAACATATTTATAGACATGTTGTTTCTTTCCAATATTTTAACATATAATATTTTCTTATCACAAAAAAAAATTGAGCGTTGATATCATTGCATTTTGATGCAATTAGACTTGTTTTAAGTTCATGTTTTGATTACATTTTACATTCATTCTTGTTTAATTTTTTAACTTTGTTGCAATTAGGAGTTTAGAATCACAATTTGAACATTGTTGCTTGACTTGTTTGGTATAGTGCATTCTCCGTGATTAGTCCCATCCTAGATTGGATTGATACCTTGTGCTATACGATAAGCACTTGAGGAATTGATACACATCAAGGACTGGAAAATCTTAATATCAATTTAGCATCGTTGCCATTTTGGGATTAGGATTAGTCACTGAGATTTTTATTCCTTTTTAGATCAAGGTTTTGGTTACTAATCTTGCTACTTCTTATTTCTTTGATGTCTGGTGAATGAACCTTCGTAGCAGAGGATCTATAAAGGCCAACGGAGGATTAAGGATCAAGGACATTGGATACCAAATCATCCTCAAAGGCTAGTGAGAGCAATAGGAGAGGGTGATGCTCCGAATACTAATGCCAATAGACAAGACATTATCCCTCCTCCTGTCAACAACAACAACTTTGAGATCAAGGCTTGTATCATTAACATAGTACAAAACAAACAGTTTCATAGTTTGCATATGGAGTATGCTCTACAACACCTTGATCAGTTTGGCAAGATCTGTCAAACCACTAGGCTCAATAGAGTCTCTGAAGACAGTTTCAAGATGCGTCTGTTCTTCTCACTTGCAGTCCGAGCTCAAGAATGGAAGCAAAACCGACATGCTGGTTCCATCACTTCTTGGGCTCAACTTAAGAAGGCTTTCCTCAAGAAGTTCTTCTCTAGCATCCGCACATCTAGGTTCAGAAATGATATGTCCGATTTCACTCAAAAGAACAATGAGAGCTTTAGTGAAGCTTGGGAAAGGTTCAAGAGACTCACCAATCAGTGTCCACATCATGATTTTACTAAGGAAACAATTCTCATCAATCTCTACTGCGGTGTTCTCCCCAAAATTAGATGTCTACTTGATACCGTTAGCAATGGACACCTCTTGGGAAAAAGAGTTGATCAAGCTATGGAGTTGATTGAGAACTTAGCCACAAGTGATGAGAATTACAATGAGGACTATGATCACAACAATAGAGGATCTACTGCACTTGAGGAGAAGTATGAAAAGGATATCAAATCACTCCATGATAAGATTGATAAGATGATCCAATCATCACAAAGACCAGTCTACTTTGTTGGCAATTATGATGATAGCCAACCATATCTATTGAGTGTTGAAGATGATATGACCCAAGAGGAGATGAATTTTTTGGCTGGACACGGAGGTTTCAACAAGGGCTTTAACCAAAAATAGGAACCACCGAAATTTTTCCTATAGGAATCCCAATGTTGCTAACCCACAAGACCAAGTGTATCCTCAACAACAAGGTCAAGGACTGATAGGCTCAGTTTTACTCCATATTCTACTGCAAGTGCACAGTTATGCGTATGTAGTACTTAGGGTATCGAATCTACAAGGACTCACGGTCACACGATAGATTGTATGTATTCAAGTTAAGCTAAATCAATTACAGAGAAAGCACTAAACAAAAGCAATAAACTAGAAATGTGTTTTCAATAAGAGAAAGACGTCAGACTAAGGAAGTTCTCGGGAATTATGCTATTCTAGGCACTTAACTAACCGGATTCAGATTAAACACATGTTCAAGAACTAGAAACACAATGCTAAATAATCCAACTCTCGCTGAGATTATTTCTATATCTAGCAACCTAGCGATCCAAATTTATTTGTGATCCTAGAGTTCTAAACAAGCATTAAGAACAGGTTCTATCGGTTCACAATTTTCCAAAACCAAATCTCTTTGTATCTAGTCAAATTGCTCGCACTAAGTTTGGTTCAGATTATAACTCACACTCTCGTGCTATTGTTAATTATCTAAGATCTAAACTCTAGGATATCAGTCTAGAATTCAGTGTTAAGAACACTTAGGTGATGAAAAAAAGATGGTGAATCCTATTTAATCAGTTATCAAGCAAGCATAAAACCTTTCTGAGAATTCATAAATCTAACTAAGTTACTACTCAGACATATTAGCAATCAAACAATACATCATAAATAGAAAACCAAAGGAATGAATAGATAAAGAAAAAGGGTTCGAAATTCTTCTCTCAATGTTACAAGTAGCAAGAATCAGCCCTCTCCAAAATCTCTCAAGCAAGAACAAAGTTCAGAACAAGATAAAAGAATGAATGAGTCTGAAACCCTAATTAAACTCTCTAAACACGTTTTGGAGTCAGTTTAGAATTAAGAGAAACTTCTGGGCAATTCTACAAATCTTCAAAACTTGTCTCTAACTCGCGGATGTTGTTCTGTCGCGCTCAATGTCGACCGACATCCAAGTCAGTGTCGGTTGACACTCAATCGTGGTCGAGAGACCAACTTCAGCTCGTTGCACAAATCACCCGAAACGTTCTATAATCCCATCCTTTGCTACAAACGCAAGCTTACATGTAAAAGACTCGATAGACTCTAAAAACCAGGTTGAAGACTCAATATATACAACAATATCATGGTCGAAAACCTAGAAAAACCATGATATATCAACTCCCCCACACTTAGCTCTTGCTTGCCCTCAAGCAAGTAAAGAACCAAAGCATAAGAAAAGAGGTTTGAAAACACAGAACCTCATTTCGTCTTAAGAACTTTCACATTCATATTCATTTAGTAAACCACTGAAAACTTTCCTACAGAACTCAAGACCACAACTTCCCCCACACTTAGCAACAGTCCCAAGTAAACTCCACAATCAAGTTAGTGTTGGAAAGCCTAGGATCTTGGGTTATAGTATTGAATCAATCGATCTCATGTTTACCTCAGAGATGGAAGCGGAATGAATGGTAATCGAGATCAGCAGCGACTCAGATGCTTCGCCTCTACCAGATACACACGCACACAAAGCTGGAAAGCCGGGATGCTAGTGCCGGATCTTGGGATCACTGAGTTTAGGTGGTTCTGTTTTCTCTGCAATAGAAAAGTGAACGTCTAGGGTTCCAGGTCGACCATATAAGCCTATATATATGACCTGGAATGATTAAACCGAAATCAGAATAAATTCCAATTCGTTTAAGTCATGAAATCATAACGTCAGTTTCGAAACCCGATCTGTGTCGATCGACACACTCACTGTGTCGATCGACACACCACTATAAAACTCAATATCAATGTGTATCCAATACACATCAACACGATCATTACCATAATGATCGTTCCCATATTTATGCTTCCAGTTTACTTAGGTGTGTGACCCTATAGGATCATATAATACTGGTAGTAAGTCCACTACTTACAGATTACAAGAGGCTTCTAGAAAAGCATTGCAACCACCCAGTATTATACGAAATTTCTGATCTCGACAACCAACTATCAACAGGAGTGAGTACGAGTGTGATTTCAGGACACAATCCCAACAATCTCCCACTTGTACTGGAATCATCAATTCCTATAATCCTTTTGTCTCTATATCTCGATTTGGCATAAGGCAAGATTAGTGTTATCCTTATTAAGCCAATATCGTGTTTATCGAACTCCTGATCTATACTGAACAAGACAAACAACTGAACTACAGTTCATTTGAGTGCGGCCACACATTTTCTCAGTATTAAATCTTCGATAGGCCCTGAGATATTTATCTCCCGTTATACAGGAGGGACAAATCCCATCTTGTTCCATCCCTGTTTCCATACACACTTCATGATACACCTAAGCAATGCCTTTATAGCCGCCAGTTACGGGTCGACGTTTGACAAGGTCAAAGTGTACCAATTCATATGCAAGAAAGCATGATGAACTCATGTCTAAGGACTATACTCTATAGTCGTAATGAGAACTTCTCATGACACAGATATAACTATCCTGGAGACTTCTCATTTGCGGGTCATGTCCGATCATATGTTCATCAACATATATCTATGTAACTGACTGTGATACTCTTATCACTGACTCCATGAAACTTAGTCAACAGTCACCTCACAAGCTAGTCTCTCGCGGTTGTCAGTGTCCCACTTTGACAACCTCGACTAGGGACATATCGTAATTTATGTAATCTTTAACTTATAGGGTTTCATGATCAAGTCCTCAACTTGATGACCTATAATATGGCATAAACTTATTTTGGGACCATTATTTAGATCACAATAAATAATGCTGAAATCAAATTTCATTAAACATATCCAAAAGTATGTTTACAAGAAAATCTTAATATAACTAAAATAAAACAACCAGAACTCCCACTAGAATCAAGATTACATCTTAAGATCTCTAATGCCTACAACATTAGTATGACTCTCATGCTTAGGCCTTGGGAGTGGCTTAGTCAGAGGATCAGCGACATTCTCGTCCGTTGGAACTCGGCTGATCTTCACTTCTCCTCTATTGACGATATCACGAATCAGGTGATATCTCCTCTCTATGTGTTTGGACTTCTGGTGTGACCTGGGTTCTTTCGCCTGAGCAATGGCTCCATTGTTGTCACAAAAAAAAGCCACTGGCTCCAAGATACTAGGAACCACACCAAGTTCAGTCATGAACTTCTTGATCCAAACAGCTTCCTTTGCCGCTTCTGAAGCATCAACATATTCAGCTTCCATCGTGGAATCAGCTACGGTATTCTGCTTAGAGCTCTTCCAGCTCACTGCACCGCCATTTAGACAGAAGACGTATCCAGACTGTGATCGGAAATCGTCTCTGTCCGTCTGAAAACTTGCATCAGTGAATCCATTCACCACAAGCTCTTCACTTCCTCCATATACCAAGAACTTATCCTTGGTATTTCTCAAATACTTGAGAATATTCTTGACAGCTGTCCAGTGATCTTCACCTGGATCAGATTGGTATCTGCTCGTCATGCTTAACGCGTAAGCTACATCTGGACGAGTGCAGAGTATGGCATACATGATAGATCCTATTGCAGAAGCATAAGGAATCCTATTCATGCGTTCTCGCTCAGCGTGCGTCGCCGGACACTGCTTCTTGCTGAGACTAATGCCATGAGACATCGGAATGAAGCCCTTCTTGGAATCATGCATCTTGAATTTGTGCAACACCTTATCAATATAAGTGTCCTGGCACAATCCAATCAGCCTATTCGCTCTATCTCTGTAGATTCTGATTCCAAGGATGTACACGGCTTCTCCCATGTCTTTCATGGAAAAACAGCTTCCGAGCCAAGTCTTAACAGACTGAAGCAACATAACGTCATTACCGAGAATAAGTATGTCATCGACATACAGTACAAGAAACGCAATTCCGCTCCCACTAGTCTTCTTGTATACACATGGTTCTTCTTCGTTCTTTATGAAACCAAATTGTTTTACTGTTTCATCAAAACGAAGATTCCAACTCCGTGATGCTTGCTTCAATCCATAAATGGATTTATGAAGCTTGCATACCTTTCCAGCATTCTTAGGATCTACAAAACCCTCAGGCTGTATCATATACACATCCTCTTCCAGAATTCCATTCAAGAAGGCGGTTTTGACATCCATCTGCCAAATCTCATAATCATAATAAGCAGCAGTTGCTAGAAGAATTCGAATGGATTTAAGCATAGCGACTGGGGAATAGGTTTCATCATAGTCAATACCATGAATCTGTTTGAAACCTTTAGCCACTAACCTAGCTTTATAAATTTGGACATTACCATCCACGTCAATCTTCTTCTTGAAGATCCATTTACACTTAATGGCTTTTGCACCATTAGGTAAATCGACCAAGGACCATACTTGGTTTTCTGACATGGATCCCATTTCGGATTTAGAGGCTCCAAGCCACTTTTCGGAGTCCGGGCCCATCATTGCTTCCGCGAAGGTCGCTTGTTCGTCACTTTCAATGATCATCAGATCATTGCAGTTGGTCACGAGAAATCCATAATATCTCTCGGGTTCGTGACGGATCCTTCCGGATCTGCGAACTTCAGGCTCCACAGGTGTAGGATCCACAAAACTTTGTGGATCCAATTATTGCTCTTCCTCAGCAGGTTAAGCATTCTCCTGTGCATCTTGAATTTCTTCGAGATGTACTTTACTCCCACTGCTTTTCTTAGAAAGAAATTCCCTCTCAAGTAAAGAGCAGTCCCGAGCAACAAAGACTTTGTTCTCAGATTGGTTGTAAAAGTAGTATGCCTTGGTTTCCCTAGGATAACCAACGAAGTAGCATTTATTTGATTTGGGTGCGAGCTTGTCAGAGATTAAACGTTTGACATAAGCCTCACACCCCCAAATCTTCAGGAAAGACAGACTTGGAATATTCCCAGTCCACAATTCATGTGGTGTCTTTTAAACTGATTTAGATGGCACCCTATTTAGTGTAAACGCAGTTTCTAGAGCGTATCCCCAAAAGGATAATGAAAGATCTGAATGACTCATCATAGACCGAACCATATATAATAAGGTCCGATTTCCCCTCTCTGACACTCCATTCCATTGGGGTGTTCCAGGAGGAGTGAGTTGTGAAACAATTCCACACTCGCTCAGATAGTCACTGAACTCTTGACTCAAGTATTCTCCTCCGCGATCCGACCGCAGAACTTTAATACTTTTGCCAAGTTGGTTCTGTACTTCATTCTTGAACTCCTTGAATCTATCAAAGGATTCTGACTTATGTCTCATCAGATAGACATAGCCATACCTACTGAAGTCATCAGTAAAGGTAATGAAGTACTTGTAATTTCCTCTGGCAACAGTGCTCATTGGCCCACATACATCAGTATGAATAAGGCCCAATAAATCACTGGCCCTTTCATTCGGTTTGTTGAAAGGGGCCCTAGCCATTTTGCCCATCAAGCAAGATTCACATTTCTCGCATAATTCAAAATCAAATGAGCCCAGAAGCCCATTACGATGGAGCCTCTGAATGCGTTTCTCATTGATGTGGCCCAAACGACAATGCCATAAGAAAGTCAGGTTTTTGTCATTTGACTTAAAACGCTTTGTATTTATGTTAAAGACTGGCATTTCTTGGTTTAAGACATATAACCCATTATCTAATGGGGCGCTACCATAAAACGTACCATCACGATTAAAAGAACAAACTTTATTCTTAATAGCAAAATCAAAACCTTCCAAATCCAAAAACGGAAACTGAAATTATGTTTCTGCTAATCGCAGGTACAAAGTAGCAATTATTCAATTTTAAAACCATGCCAGAAGGTAAAGACAAATCATAAGTGCCTACGGCCAGTGCAGTAACCTTAGCTCCATTCCCGACCCGTAGCTCCACTTGTCCTTTCCTCAGCGTTCTACTGTTTCTTAGTGCCTGCATATTAGTACAAATATGAGCACCGCAGCCGGTATCCAAAACCCACGAAGTAGAACTAGGAGTCATAACATTAAGTTCGATAACATAAATACCTGAATCAGATGCATCATACGTCGTCTTCAGCTTCTTGTAATCTTCCATGAACTTGTTGCAGCTTCTTTTCCAATGCCCTAGCTGCTTGAAGTAGTTGCATTTGTCCTCAGGAGAAGGTCCGGATTTGGGCTTGGGCTTGGGCCTGTCTTGACTCTCAGTCTGGACATCTTTAGCCTTTCCCTTATCCTTACTAGGTTTCTTAAACCTTTTACCCCCTTGTACCATCAGTACATTAGGAGTTGCCTTCTTGAGATTCGGCTCTGCTATCTCTAGCATGCCGTGCAACTCAGTCAATGTCTTAGTCATGTTTTGCATGTTGTAGTTCATGATGAACTGATCAAAACACGACGGCAAAGACTGCAGAATCATGTAAGTGGCAAGCTCCTGGCTAATGGCACAGTCCAGTTTCCCCAGGTTATCAATGTAACCCATCATTTTAAGGACATGAGGACTCACTGGACTGTCCTTAGCCAGCTTGCCGTCCATGAGAGATTTAACCGTCTGGTATCTCTCTGTGCGAGCTTGCTCCTGAAACAAGGCTTTTAGGCTGTTAATCATCTCAATCGGTGACATCACGTTCTCATATTGCTTCTGCAGCTCAGAGTTCATAGTCACCAGCATTAGACAATTAACGTCTTTGACATCAGCATAATACTTATCCCAAGCATTCTTATCTGCCTGCGTGGCATTGGAACGTGGCCTCTCGGGGAGAACTCTTGTAAGGACATATTCCTTGTTCTCCTGCCTTAGAACTATTCTCAGGTTCCGATACCATTCCAAGAAATTAGATCCATTGAGCTTGTCCTTCTCAAGGACGGATCTTAGCGAGAAAGTGTTGATGTGAGTTGGGACAGACATAGCTGTAATTAAAAGAGGTAGAGGTTTTAGTTATGATGTTCAAGGAAATGAGAATTCTTATCCAATAAGAAAACTCGCATTGTATTCAAAACTATGTTTCCTCAGATGAATACAATGAACCAAGATCCTTACTTCACCAAAATTTGAGTGGGCGACTCGCCATCACCCAAGCTTTAGTTATCTAGGTAAGCAAATCATTGCTAATTGTACCCAGTACAACTCTTGGTCGCAGATAAGACAATCCATGTCTTACCCACTCTGATGTCTCTGGGCCCAGAACTTCTGATAACCCGGTCAAGTAAACCAATCTCTTCAGTCTTGTGATTATTGACAGTCGCACTGCAAGTCTATCAATGATCACCTGTCTTACTCATGTAGTTGTGGATACCAAGGACTCCAAGGCTATCCAACAACGAAACGAGTCTTGACAGTAGACAAGATCGGGCAAGACATCAAGGTCACTTGATATTTAGCTGAGGAAAAGAACTATTTAATCTTGATGCATATCCAATATACATCCAAGAAGTTTTTAAGTTAATTAAAACATCTAGATTCATTAAGTTTAAGTTAATCTAGAAGCAAGGCGTTAGATTTGGTTTGCTACTCGCAATTTGAGGTCTAACCATCAAATATGCGAGTGGTGTGTCGATCGACACACCATTGTATCGGTCGACACGACCTAACCAAAACCAAATTGGTCAGACCCGGTTATCGACACTATGCGAAAACACTCGATCATCGTTTTAAAGCAGAAACTTAATCCGAGATTAATTCGTTCAAAACATGATTTAGCAGGCACAAATCTAATCAAATACATCATTATTCGAATTACATGCCTTTGATTCAATGGATTAAACCCTAATAGCTCTGATACCACTGTTGGAAAGCCTAGGATCTTTGGTTATAGTATTGAATCAATCGATCTCGTGTTTATCTCAGAGATGGCAGCGGAATGAATGGTAATCGAGATCAGCAGCGACTCAGATGCTTCGCCTCTACCAGATACACACGCACACAAAGCTGGAAAGCCGAGATGCTAGTGCCGGATCTTGGGATCAGTGAGTTTAGGTGGTTCTGTTTTCTCTGCAATAGAAAAGTGAACGGCTAGGGTTCCAGGTCGACCATATAAGCCTTTATATATGACCTGGAATGACTAAACCGAAATCAGAATTAATTCCAATTCGTTTAAGTCATGAAATCGAAACGTCAAATTCGAAACCCGATCTGTGTCGATCGACACACTCACTGTGTCGATCGACACACCACTATAAAACTCAATATCAATGTGTATCCAATACACATCAACGCGATCATTACCATAATGATCTTTCCCATATTTATGCTTCCAGTTTGCTTAGTTGTGTGACCCTATAGGATCATATAATACTGGCAGTAAGTCCACTACTTATAGATTACAAGAGGCTTCTAGCAAAGCATTGCAACCACCCAGTATTATACGAAATGTCTGATCTCGACAACCAACTATCAACAGGAGTGAGTACGAGTGTGATTTCAGGACACAATCCCAACAGTTAGGACATTCAAGTTCACCACACTAGCCTCTGTATACAATTAGGTGCAGTCTCACAGAGGGAGTATCGAATCAAAGGACACATGGACTCAACCTATTCAGCATCTAACCACTAAACTGTCGGTTTCTGGTTTCTTTCTTTTTCCTTTCTCCCTTAGCACTGATTTTTCCCCACTGGGTATCATTTTTTTTTATCAGTACTCTTTCCTTTTTATTGGGGTTTAACTTTGGATCTTTCTATGGATACACAAGAGGTAATAGGGGTCTCTACCACTCCCGTGACCACTTCGAAGCTACTAGCTTATCCTCGGTTTTTATCTCTATTTTTTTTTTTTACTTTTAAGGGAGGGGAAAATCAGAAACCATACTTTATAAAATGATCATAGGCTGTGCCAAACACATCAAAGGAATCCGACCCAAAGATTACCAAGCCCCTAGGTGAGAAATTAAAGTCAATATTAAGTGTGAGACTAGTGATTGATCCTCTGAATACCTGGTTAGATATGGGTGTCCTTGATAAATTGATCCGGTTGGGGTTTTCTAATAGTCATAGAGGCTCTGCATGTCTGTCCAATGGTCACTTAGTTCCTGTTCAAGCGAAAAATTTCCTCGAAAAATCATGTTTCATACTGATTTTGACTCAATAAAACAATTTTGAAAACTAGTGAAAACATGGGACTGACTCTAAGAAAATAAAACACAATGTCAGTAGCCACCTCCACCACACTTAAATTGCACTGTCCCCAGTGCAATTGTAGCAAGAGATCGGTATGAAGCAAATTGGAACCATAGGGATTTTGAGTTAAAAATCCGAACCTGTTCACGGTCGATGTCGACCGACACTAAGGTTGGTGTCGATCGACATCAACCTCGTGTGAGCATACGCAGGATGATCAATCTGTCTGTGGTTAAGATCACGAGTTAGCACTCAATTTTTCTCACTTGTTAGCTGCGTTAGACCACTCAAAATCACATCAGAAACAACAATGAAGATGCATAAACTCAAAATAGTCATAGTTCCAAGAAAACATACTGAAAAACTGACTCAAAAGAAACATAAAAACCGACTCAAGAAAAGGAAAAAAGAAAAACAAAACCAGTGGCGGCTGGAAGTCTAGAACTCCTGGGAGTCCTCATCATCCATGTCCTCATCAGAGTCAGCAGCTACCTCGACTTCCTCTTCCTCTGAGCTGATGTGTGTAGGAGCTGGTGCAGGTGCACGGCGTCGTGGCTGTGGGTGATGCACACTATGAGATCGCTGGCAAGACATCTTGTGGACCGTCTTCCAGATTCCCTTAAGTACACATGCTGCCCACTTCTGTAACAGTGGTGGTGGCATGTCTTCTGCAGGTCCGATAATCTCAGGAAACCCATAGGTCTCGTCTGGATCATCAGCATGGTCAGCCTCATGCTCAGCAGCAGAAGCAGCAGCTCCAGAAGATGCGCCTCGAAGCACAGTTAAGCGACGCGGAACAGCTCTACAACGTCTACACTGGGCTGGAAGGTGAGTGAGAGAGGTACGTTGGTGATGCTTGTATGCTCGGTGCATGGGAGCGGGAAGAGGCGCTCAACGCCATGTACGTCAAGGAAGCTCCACAGAAACCGCCTTCCCTTTATATCTCCCTTAATCCAACGCATGCTCTTCAGATGAGTGAAATTCATGGTGGGCCTCGCGGTACAGATCTTCATCTGACTCCTGTCCAGCTGAAAGTGATCAAAAATTGGAGTTAAGAGACTCCCAATCGACTCCGTTTTCTCCGCCTTTCTAGCAAAAGGCTTCGTCACTCTCAAATGCTCCAAATGGTGAGCAAAGAGAGCTCCCATGTTGACATCCAGCTCCAGGTGAGCATCTTCAAATTCAGCGACGTCAATGCTGCCACCAATCCAATTATAGAGCAACAGAAGCTCAGCTATCCTCATCATACCAGGCTCCATCTTACACAGGATCGTGTTGGCGAACACTCTGACTAGATACCGTAGAACCGGATGCCGCACAGCGGACTGCCTAGTAGTCTGAGAATCATATACTCCAGTACCAAAATGCTGCCAGAAGAGCTGTACATCTGACCAGTGCTCAGGTAGACTGACCCTCTCTCGCGTCCTGTCGAACTCAAAAATATCACACAGCTCCTGAAGGCTGAGCCTGTACCTCCTTCCCTTAGCCATGAAGGTGAATGTCCCCTCTGAGGCTTTCCTCGCTACATCGTTGGTGTAGTACACGCGGACTGTGGCCATGAACTGCCGGACTAGCTCTTCGTGCAGGTCATAAGGCTTGGTACATATCGTACCCAGCCGTATCGTTCGTATCACTCGCAGGACATCAAACCGTATCTTCAGCTGGGTCATGGTGGTCATGCACGGAAGCCTTATAGGCTCCATCTTAACGCCACACCAAGTGTTGTAGAATAGACTGTCATAATCGTCCCAGTGGTCCAGGATTGGTCTATGCGTACACTCTCGCTTCTTCACTTTGATTGAAGGGTCATCTTCGAAGCAGGTAAGCTTGAACCGCTTCTCTTCCATCCTAGGACAAGGTGCCTGACTCTGTGCATCGCGTTTCTGCGACGAGGAGCCCGAAGTGTCGGTATCAGTCCCTCTCCGTGCTCGTTTCCCTGGATTGCATGTAGGATTCATCTGCACAACATTGAACGAGCAATGGAAAAGCATGAGGTTCAAACACACCAAAAATTCAAAGTCATAATCTCATCAAATTAAGCATATACAATCATCCACAGTACTCATATAAATCATATTCCACTATCAATACATCCTAGACATCCATAACTCAACCAAAAATCGAAGCTTTTTACCATTGGACACGAACTGAAAATTTGAGATTCAGAGCCATACCTTCGCAGATCGATGAAATGGATGCTAGAAATAGATAGAGCACGAAAAATCGAGTGGAACAGAGCTTTGAATCGTTAAAAATGGTGAAGATTTGAGGGAGATGGTGATTTTTTAAAAGCTCCCGGCGAAAGAGAAATGAGGAAGAAGAGAGAGGCTCTCGGGATTTTAAGAAACCGTACCTCGTGTTTATCGATGTCGACCGACATCAAGCTTGATGCTGGGCGACACTTACCTTTATAGAACAAATCGACCTCAGTCGATTATCGTCCGTTCTCGAAATCCTCGGATTGATGTCGACCGACATCCAAATGGAAATCGACTGAAACTGATTTTGCAGTGCTACGGGTTCTGCATAACTTGACACAAAAACTCCAAAAAGGAAAGAAATTCAAAATGCAAAACTTAAAATCCTACTATTTACAACTTACCTGTGGGTTGCCTCCCACTCAACGCTTGTTTTAGGTCATTAGCTTGACCGGACGAACGAGATCAGGTTCCTGGAGGTTTCGACAGAGGCTGTGAGTGCCTCTCCGAAAGTCTCCTCATCCAAGATGGAGAGTAATCATTGTCAGCGTGGGCTCGTCCAAGGAATGAAGGTGCGTGATGTTCTCCTGCAGTCACAGCAGTGAAATCAGTAGAATCTGGTTGGGAAGACGCGTACCTTTGCTCCAGTGAGGTTCTGATGTTTGGAGCTTTCTGCTTGGAAGCAGTTGCAAGCTCTGAAGATGCTAGAGTGGAATCTTGTGAAACCACTATCTTCTCTTCTCCAGGATCAAAAACTGGAACCTCTCTAGTCTGAGTTTCCTGTTCATCCTCAATGCTAAAGGTTTGGCCATTAATCTTTGGCCTTCACAGCATATCCATCTCAAAGTGTAGAGGCTCATCTCCCAGGTGGAGATCAATCAGACAATGCCTCACATCAATCTTTGCTCCAGCTGTGGCTAAGAAAGGTCTTCCCAGTATTAGGGATTCATCCGGCTCACTATCGTACTTCAAAACCACAAAGTCTGTTGGAACTAGATAGTTCCCAACTCTGACTGGGACATCCTCAAGAACTCCTTTCGGATCCTTCTTGACTGATCAACTAGAACCAGAGAGATCCCAGTGTTTGAAAATTCTGCCATCCCCAGTCTCTCTGCCACAGAGTATGGCATGAGATTTCCAGCAGCTCCTAAATCACACAAAGAACGCTTGAAGCCGTTCTCGAAGATAGAGCAACTCAGCACAAATATACCAGGATCTGGTAGCTTCTTAGGGACTTGAGTAAGCAACGCATCACTGACTTATTTAGGAAGTACCTCATCCATAGGTAGCATCATCTCTAAGTACCTATGTACACAAGGATGATAGGGTGAAGAATCAACTTGCGGATCTTCCTTCAACTTCTCATCCATCACTTCCAGCTGTTTAGCCTCATCAAGCTCTTGTTGAGACTTCATTGATACCTTAGGGAAAGGTACAAGAGGCTCATGGTCCGTTTCTTCAGCAATGGCACAAGATATTGGCAAACCCGGTTCCTTTCGCTCTTGATGTCGACCGACATCAAAGTCAAAATCGACCGACACTGAGATTTCACTCTCGGGTTTTTCAGCATCTTCGACTAGTTCAGCTGTCTTAAACTCAAATTTCTCTCTTTCATTTGACCCATCATCAATCTGAACTGACCAAGCCTTAATGTGGGTGTCCATGACATTATTTCTCTTAACTGAGCTTGAAATTTGGTTCACTTGTGTATCCAACTGCTTCACATGTGTACTTAATGATTCAAACTTCCCATTCAGATCTTCATACAAAGCATCCAGCTTCTTGTTGAAGTCCACAATGATCTTAGTCTGACCTTCCAGCACCCGCTCCATCATAGCTTCCATCTTGCTCTCATGAGCACTAGCAGTAGGAGATGTCTGGTAGGAGGATGATTCATAGTTCCTCTGATAAGAATTACCTTGCTGAAAAGGTTTATGATAACCAGCATTCTGACCATAGCCTGAAGAGTTTTGGTTGCTTGTGAAAGCACTCTTCTGTCCACCATTAAAGAACTTATTACCTTGCTGATTCCCAAACCTGTTTCCTTGGAATCCAGAGCCACCAATTTAGTTCACATCCTCTTCTTGGTTATCTTCTTCAGCCTCATATACCTCAATATCCTGAGCAAAGTGGACAGCCTTCTTTACAGTCAATAAGCTGTGAACAATGTCCAACTTATTCTTGATATCAGTAATCTCCAGCTTATCAACCTTTCCACCAGACTCTTTCTTTCTTCTATCAGCATTCTTGGTGCTATTGCTGCTCACCAAGTTGTCAATTAGCACTCTAGCCTGCTCAGGAGTCCTTGTATTGAAATTGTCATTGCTGGCATTATCCAATGCAGACTGGTAGTGGAGATCAATATGTCTGAAGAATATGCCCAGCAGCGTCACTTCATAGAATCCATGGTGAGGACAGTCACGCTGGTACATCTTAAACCTCATCCAAGCAGACTTAAGAGGCTCTGTAGGACCTTGGGTGAAGGTAAGAATATTTTGTCTCGACTGATCAAAGCGAGCATCATCATAAAAGTGCCTCTCTTCACAGCGTCCCAAGTGGTAAACTTCCCAGGTATAAGTTGTTTCAGCCAAGCTGCAGCCTCTCTAGCGAGAGAATTGGGGAAGAGCTTAAGGTAGAGAAAATCATAGTTTACCCCATTGTACTTCATTCCAGTGACGAAGTCTTCAAAATCATCAATATGATCCATGGGTTTCTCATGTGGTAGACCATGGAAAGGATTCTGCCTCAGAAGAGAGTAATAGACAATCTTGATCTTGAAGTCATTCCTCTCAAAACCAGGGGGTATAATTGCTGACCGGTTAGCATAGAACTCATCCGGACGGTTGTAGTAAGCAAGAGTCCTCTCAACAGCAGGAGAATTAATCATCTGCCCCTGACCTTGGGGCTGTTCAGGCGCAGGTTCAGGGATCACATTCCCTTGGGCATCAATCCTTTGCCCGTCATCATTGTACCGGTTGTTCTGTTGGTCTCTCAGAACACCCTCAGCATCAGGTCTCAAAATCAAATGATTGTTCATCATTCTTGTTCTTTGACCCTTTTTGTTCGTTCTCTCTAGTCTAGCAAGTTCCTCAAGCCTGAGGTTCACAAGTTCTTCGCTCTGGTTGCTTCGAGTATGTCGATTTGGCATACACATAACTCAAGATCTCTGTCTCGAGCTCGGTGTCGGGCGACACTAAAGAGGGTGTCGGTCGACACTAAATGCGTCTGTCGATTTCCTGCGCAACCAAAAACAAGCCAAACAAGAGAAAAATCAGTAACAAAGAAAATAAAAATGACTTAGACTCAACTCTAGGACAAAATCTATCGGCGAACTCAGTTGAGTCCCCGGCAACGGCGCCAAAAACTTGATAGGCTCAGTTTTACTCTCTATTCTACTGCAAGTGCACAATTATGCGTATGTAGTACTTAGGGTATCGAATCCACAAGGACTCACAGTCACACGATAGATTGTATGTATTCAAGTTAAGCTAAATCAATTCCAGAGAAAGCAGTAACCAAAAACAATAAAGTAGAAAGGTGTTTTCAATAAGAGAAAGGCGTCAGACTTAGGAAGTTCTCGGGAATTATGATATTCTAGGCACTTAACTAACCTGATTAAGATTAAACACATGTTCAAGAACTAGAAACACAATGCTAAATAATCCAACTCTCACTGAGATTATTTGTATATCTAGCAACCTAGCGATCCAAATCTCTTTGTGATCCTAGAGTTCTAAACAAGCATTAAGAACAGGTTCTATCGGTTCACAATTTTCATAAACCAAATGTCTTTTTATCTAGTCAAATTGCTCACACTAAGTTTGGTTCAGATTATAACTCACACTCTCGTGCTATTGTTTATTATCTAAGATCTAAACCCTAGGTGATCAGTCTAGAATTCAATGTTAAGAACACATAAGTGATGAACAAAAGATGGTGAATCCTATTTAATCAGTTATCAAGCAAGCATAAAACCTTTGTGAGAATTCCTAAATCTAACTAAGTTACTACTCAGACATATTAGCAATCAAACAATACATCATAAATAGAAAACCAAAGGAATGAATAGATAAAAAAGGTTCGAAATTCTTATCTCAATGTTACAAGTAGCAAGAATCAGCCCTCTCCAAAATCTCTCAAGCAAGAACAAAGTTCATAACAAGATAAAAGAATGAATGAGTTTGAAACCCTAATTAAACTCTCTAAACACGTTTTAGGGTCAGTTTAGAATTAAGAGAAACTTCTGGGCAATTCTGCAAATCTTCAAAACTTGTCTCTAACTCGCGGATGTTGTTCTGTCGCGCTCAGTGTCGACCGACATCCAATTCAATGCCGGTCGACACTCAATCGTGGTCGAGACACCAACTTCAGCTCGTTGCACAAATCACCAGAAACGTCCTATAATCCCATCTTTGCTCCAAACGCAAGCTTACCTGTAAAAGACTCGATAGACTCTAAAAACCAGGTTAAAGACTCAATATATACAACTATATCATGGTTGAAAACCTAGAAAAACCATGATATATCAAGGACAACAACAAGGCTTTTCTAAAACCAACCAACCAAAGCCTTCTGTTACCTACAACAACCCACAAGGATTTGTCAATAAGCCACCATTCCAAGGGCAACAAGGAGTATATGTGCCAAAGCAACAGTTTACTCCACCCGGTTTTCCACCTCAACAAAAACAAGCTTTAGGGGCTATGGAAGTAAGGGACCTCAAGAATGAGCTACAAAAATTGATCTCTAGAGTCACTAACATAGAGAACAAAACTGCTTCTAGATCTCGATCTCATGGAACCTTGCCCAGTAAAGCTGAACAAAATCCTAAGGAGTACATCAATGTTATCAGCTTGAGGAGTGCCAAAGAGCTACAACCTAAACAAGTTACCACACCTACTTTGCCTACTACTCTCAATGAGGACATTGAGAACCAAGATGGAGAGGCGAACTGTGACAATTCTGATTTTGACAAGGTGAATAATGGAGTTGTCAAGAGGAATGGGAAGGCTACAATTGAGGAAATGGTAAATTACCCTTCCTGGGCAGGTTTAAGAAGCAACTTCTAGAGAAGTACAAAGCTCTATTCGAAAGACAAATGAAATATGTGGAGGTCACTATGACTTTGACTGATTCCTTCTTGTTTGTTCCTCAATACAACAAGTTTCTCAATGAAGCAATAAAAAAAGTACTAAGGAAGTATAAGGGATGGTTGTGCTCTCTCATGAATGTAGTGCAATCATACAAAAGAAGCTTATGCCCAAGAAACTTGAAGATCTGGGCAGATTCACCCTTTCATGCACCATAGGACCCTTTCACTTTGACAATTGTTTGTGTGATTTTGGAGCTAGTGTCAGCTTGATGCCATTTTCAGTTGCGAAGAGGCTTGGTTTCTCTACATACAAGGCGTGTAGGATATCTCTGGTGCTTGCAGACAGATCGTTTAGGTTCCCTATTGGACTTCTTGAGGAACTCCCGGTCAGAATTGGAGGATTTGAGGTTCCCACTGATTTTATAATACTTGAGATAGGTGAAGAACCTAAAGATCCTCTCATCTTTGGTAGACCTTTCCTTGCAACTTCTGGAGCCATTATTGATGTAAGGAAAGGAAATATTGATCTTCATCTTGGTAAGGATCTTATGCTGAAGTTTGATATCAAGAATGTCATGAAGAAACCTACCATTCAAGGGAAATCCTTCTACACAGAGACCACATATGAATTAGCTAATGAGCTCCTAGAGGAACTGAATTTGGAGGATCCTTTGCAAGTTGCTTTGACTAAGGAGTGTGGTGAATGTGGTTATCTTCAAGAGGAGAGCTTGGTTTACAAGATGACACTTGATTCCCATAGATCACCACTTGGGGATGTTGAGTATGATGAGCTTGGATGGGATCATGATGGAAAGATTAGACGCTTGTGCTTTGGATATGGGAACTGATGAAGATGTGTCTGTTAGCAAGGATCAGCTCGTGAAGGATGATTGGAGTGATCTCAAAGCACCAAAGGTTGAACTAAAGCCCCTTCCGCGGGGCTTCAGTATGTTTTCTTAGGACCTAACTCCACATATCATGTTGTAGTAAATGAATTACTAAATGAGAATGAATTGATTGCATTGACTAATGAGTTGAAGAAATATTGAAGAGCTCTAAGATATTCTTTAGATGACATTAAAGGACTTTCACCTAACTTGTGCACTCATAGAATTTATCTTGAAAATGAATCATTGTCATCAATTGAGCACCAAAGGAGATTTAATCCTACCATGAAAGAAGTTGTTAAGAAAGAGATCTTGAAATTGCTAGATGCAGGAATTATCTACCCAATATCGGATAGCACGTGGGTTTCTCCCTTGCATTGTGTTCCTAAGAAAGGGGGAATCACTGTTGTTAAGAATGATAATGATGATCTGATTCCCACTAGGACGATAACGGGTCATAGGATGTGCACTGATTATAGGAAATTGAACGTTGCATCTAGAAACACTATTTTCCCTTACCATTCATTGATGAGATGCTAAAACGGTTAGCTAATCATCCTTTTTATTGCTTCTTTGACGGGTACATCGGATTCTTTCAAATATCTATTCACATGAATGATAAGGAGAAGACGACACTCACATGTCCATATAGTACCTTTGCTTATCGAAGGATGCCATTCGTTCTGTGTAATTGATATATCATGGTTTTTACTAGTTTTAGACCATGATATAAGTATGTTTTAGAGTCTTTTGTGTTCTTTTAGAGTCTATTACAGGTATAATCAGGTTTGGAGCAGAATTGGAGATGTTGGAGCTTTTTGGAGATCTTTGGAGTGTTTGGCCGAGAGCTTGAGCTCACTGTCCAGAAAATAGGATTGCATCGACCGACACACATTGTGCATCGGTCGACACACAAGCGAGATGGGCCAGACTCGGCGGTTTAATGAAGAATGAAGATATTACACTTTGGCCCAGAAGTTTCCAGTATTTACAAAGAAGCTCCAGCCGAGATTTAGCCTATATAATTAGGATTTTGGTGTTTTATTTAGATACGCTTTTCATACGCTTTCATACTTAGAGCTAAGGATTTTTTTAGAGCTTTTGGGGCTGATCTGATCCTGTACTTCATTTATTTTGGAGAAGATTTCGAACCCCTTTTATCTATTTAATTTCTTCTATGATATCTAATTATTCATTGATTATGTTTTCATTATCTATGTCTGAGTAGATTCATAGTTAGGTTTAGGGTTTCTCATTAAGAATTTCATGACTTGTTAGACTTGTTTAATTCAGTTAAGGATTCACATGAATAGAATGTTCTTCGATCTAAATTATGATTAATGCTAGTTCTAACCTGATCAATTAGAATCTAGATCTTAGGTTGCTAAATACGACACGAAAGTGTGGTTTAGAATCTGAACTATTTAGGTTGAGCAATTAAACTTCTCGCAAAGGAATTTGGTTTAGTTTAATTGTGAACATATCGAACTTGAAATTAATGCTGGTTTAATCTGTTAGTAATTGCAAAGGAATTTGGATTACTGCACTTAGACTTAGAGAATTCTCGCAACGCAGTTGGTTAATTCTATATCCGTGATTTGAGTTCTAGAACTGTGCTTAATTAGATCCTGACTGAATAATTTGTCTGCTTGTCTGATTTCCTGAGAACGCCCTAGACTTAGCGCCCTTAATTAACTGCTTTCACAACCGATAATCTTGCTACTTGTTTACTTTCTCGCACTGCTATTTAGTTTACTTCACATTGCTTTCTTCTTAGTTTAAATCTCTATAGTTCTTAATCTATCGAAACCAGAGTCTCTGTGGATTCGATACCCTATATACTACAATCACTTAACTGTGCACTTGCAGTAGAATATGATTAAAACCTGACCCTATCAAGTTTTTGGCGCTGTTGCCTGGGACTCTTAGAGTCTTCGATAGGATTGAATTTAGGGTTTTTACTAGGATTTTTTATTTTTATTTTTATTTTTTATTTTAGTTACTAATTTTTCTCTGTTTTCTCTCTGTCGCAGGTACCAATTTCGCATAGCGTCGATCGTTGCACCTTTGTGTCGATCGTCACTAGGCGATTCTGAGATTGAATCGATCGTTGCACTGATAGCATCGATCGTTGCTTGACGATTACAGACAGTTTATGCAGACGCGTGAAACTAGAAGTAATCAGAACTTGAACCTCGTTAATCTCGGACTTGACGAACTTGGACGACTAAAGAGGACTAACAGAAGAGAAAGAAGAGCAAGGATGGTGGTACATAAGGTAATCATAATGCCTGATTCTCAAGGTACCTTGAGGGACCGAGATAACAATCCATACAATGTTGCTGGGCATAGGATTGATGCTGAGGGACGTGTGATCCCTGAGGTTGAGGAACCTGAACCACAGCCGCAGAACCAAGGCCAAGGACAGAACCGAAATAGACAAATGATAGTCCATGAGAGGACTTTAGCTGACTACAACAGACCGGATGAGTTTCATGCAAACCGGCCAGCTCTTGTAATTCCTGGTTTTGAGAGGAATGATTTTGAGATCAAAACCATCTACTACTCGCTGATGAAGCAGAATGCTTTCCATGGTCATCCGTCGGAGCAGCCTATGGATCACATTGATCAGTTTGAGGACATAATCACTGGCATGAAGTATGATGGAGTATGCCAGGATTATCTGTTTCTCAAGCTCTTTCCATACAGTCTCGCTGGAGACGCTGCTGCATGGCCGAAGCAACTGCCACCTGGGCAGTTTGATACTTGGGCAGCCCTGAAGAGTGAGTTCCTGTGTCACTTCTACGATGATGCACGTTTTGATCAGTCCAGACAGGACATACTCACCTTTTCCCAAGGTCCTACTGAGCCTCTTAAGACTGCCTGGATGAGATTCAAGAAATACCAACGTGACTGCCCACACCATGGATTCACTGAGGTAACACTTTTAGGCATCTTCTTTAGAGGCATAGATCTTCCATATCAGACTGTGTTGGACAACTCTAGCAATGCCAACTTTAACACTAGGACTCCTGCTCAAGCTAAGCAGTTGATTGATAACTTAGTAAGCAACAACAGTTGCAAGACTACTGATGAGAGGAGGAAGAGATCTGGTGGAAAGGTAGAGAATTTGGAGATTGCTGATATTAGATCTAAGCTGGACACAGTTTGTAATCTTCTAGCTGGTAAGAAATATGTCCACTTTGCCCAAGATGTTGAGGTAATTCAGACTGAGGAGGACACTCAGGAAGAAGATGTGAATTACATAGGAGGATCTGGATTCCAAGGTAATAGATTTGGTAATCAGCAGGGAAACAGGTTATTCAATGGAGGACATAAGAGCGCCTTCACAGGCAATCAGAACTCCTCTAGCTTTGGACAGACTAGTGGTTTTCAGAAACCTTTTGGACAAGGTACTCAGAGAACCTATGGATCTTCATCTTATCAGACTCCTCCTGCAGCTACTGCTCATGAGAGCAAGATGGGGGCAATGATGGAACAGCTGCTGGAGAGTCAGACCAAGATTTCTGTGGACTGCAATAAGAAGTTGGATGCTGTCTATGAGGATCTCAATGGAAAGTTTGAGTCTCTGAACACTCATATGAAGCAGTTGGATACTCAGGTGGGTCAGATTTCCAGTTCTATGAAAGGAAAAAGAGTGGCAGACACCCATATTAAGGCATGGTCTGTGTACATTGATGATGGATCTCACCTAGGTGAAGGATTTGAGCTAAGCACAGCTGAGTTGGTAGAAGAAGCTGAATTTTCGGATTTTGGGGAAACTCTCTCGGGTAGAAACTGTGAAAACAGTGTTGCATCAATCGATGTACCCTTAGCATCGGTCGTTGCAGGTCGTGGACAGACAGACTCGCAGGATTCTGAAGGCATTGATGCAGATTTAGAGCTTGATCGTTTATTCCCTGGAGTGTCTGAGATTAATCAGCAGGAGATTTATGCACAATCCATTAGATTATATCCCTCAGTGTCTGAAGTGATTAAGCAAGAGATTGAAGAGCTTAAGTAGCTGGAAGCGCTTGGTGAAGAGTTGGAAGAAATTCCATTATCTGATGATCCACCTTATCACCCATGTGTGCAGAGGTACTTGAATAAGATGTTGCCTTTGGATGAAGAGCTGAAAGATTGGGTGATTGTGGTCCCTCAACAGATAAGCGATGTGCTGTTAACCAAGATCCCAAAGAAGCTACCTGACCCTGGTGTCTTTGTGCTTAACTGTTCTATCTTTGAGGATGGTTTTATGCGTTCTCTGTGTGATCTGGGAGCTGCTGGAAGTCTTATGCCATATTCTGTGGCAGAGAAGCTGGGTATGCTGGATTTTTCGCCTACTAGGACCTCTCTTGTCCTAGCTGATCAGTCTATAAGAGTTCCAGAAGGACTCCTTGAGGACATCCCGGTGAGAGTTGGAAACTACTTGGTTCCAACAGACTTCCTTGTGCTAAAGCATGACAGTGATCCTGATGATGCATTGATACTTGGGAGACCATTTTTGGCTACAGCGGGAGCAATAATAGACGTTAGACACAGTCTGATAGATCTCCACCTGGGAGATAAGCCGCTGCGTTATGAGATGGATAAGCTTCGCAAACCGATGATTGATGGACAGACATTCACCATTATGGATGGAGATGATAAGCAGCCAAGTGATATTGTGATATTGGATCCTGGAGAGCAGTTTACTCCTTCTTTTCTTGGACAAGTTCATTCTGATACAGCTTACTCTTCGCCTTGGATGAGGAGACTTGCACAGAGACAATCAAAGTCTCTGTCAGGATCTCCAGCATACTGATCTTGTTCGTCCGGTCAAGCTAATGACCTTAAACAAGCGTTGAGTGGGAGACAACCCACTGTTAGGTTTAAGTGTTTTTCTTTCTTATTTTTGGTGTTTTTCTTAGGATTTCACGTTTTTGTTTATTTTTGCTAAGTTTCAGATACAGAACTCGAGTCCGGAGATGTGTGACGATCGATGCACTTGTGCACCGGTCGTTGCAAGGAGATTATGACGAGGAGATGGATCGCATTGTGATGATCGTTGCGGCTCTGTGCAACGGTCGTTGCAATTGGTTAAAATTGCAAAATTAAGGTACGCGTGCTAAACCGGAATCAATTCAGATCAACTAGCATCGATCGTTGCTCATCTGCAACGGTCGTTGCACCCACGATCGAGGTAAGTGCCTTAAACTCTTTTCTCCTCTCTCTTCTCCATTTTTGCCGTCCGTACGAACCGAAACCCTCATTCGCCTAAATCTCTCATTTCTTCGTCATTTTCTTCGCCTAAATCTCTCATTTCTTCGTCATTTTCTTCGATTCCAAGTGCTATTCTCTCGTTTTTACACTCTTAATCCATTCCTATAAACCATCTATCACGAATCCAAGGTAATGTGTCTCGATTTTGTGATTTTCGGATTCATTTTTAGGGTTTAGAATTTGAGAATTTTTGGGTTGAAATTGATGATTGCGTGCTGAATTTGACTAAATTTAGGATGATTGTTGATGATTTTAGGCTGTTACTGATAATGTGGAACGAATTTAGAAACGATTTTGAAGATTTGTTGTCGGCTCTGAAATCGCCTGGCAACGGTCGTTGCACTTGTGCAACGGTCGTTGCTCTACGATTTTAGGGTTTTGTTCGACGATGTGGGATCGCCTTGCAACGATCGATGCCTTAGTGCAACGGTCGTTGCTTCGCGATTTCACAGAGAGATTGTCGAGACTTATATTGTTCAAATTTTTTCTTGAATGCAGATGGCAACTCGCAGACAACCCCGCAAGCGCAGAGCCCCATCAGAAACCGCCACACGACAGTACATTCCACCACCAGAGTGGTTCCATAGAGAATCACAACAACCTGAGCCTTATGTGAGAGTTGGTCCGGCAGTAGCACTGCCTTGGCCCCGAGCAGACAAGACACATATTCCCGTCAGCCAGAGAGTGGCCACAAAACATTGCTGAGTTCCTCAAGACTGCTGAGTTTACAAAGAGGCCACTGCTTAACCAGTGGGATGATTTTGACACGTTGATGTACAACGGTTGGTGTGGGATGACGATTAAGCCAACCAAGTTTGCAGACTACTCTACCTGTAAGAGTCTGGGGATAGATGAGCAGGTTCTTACAGTGTGCAAGGGCATTGGTCTAGGGGCAATGCCTATGCGGCCTTATGATTTGTACCCAGAGTTAGTCAGACAGCTGCTAGCCACTTGCAGAGTGGTTTACCCGGATCCAGACAGCAGGAGTGAGCTTAGGAGTCAGGTATCGGATTCCTTTACTCGATATCTGCAGGATCTATGGTTTCAGCACTGATCCGAGACGCATTGGCATGAGTCTTGAGTGGGATCCATAGGAAGCTCGGTTATCCTGGGAGTGTATTGGCAGTGGTCGATACAAATCGAGGACTACACCAGTGAAGCAGGTTAGGCATCCTGTTCTGAGATATGTCTTGCGTATCTTGTGTTGGAGTTTGTTGTGCAAGTATGAAGCCAACAATATGCGCAAGCTTGAGATGGAGATGCTGTTCACCGGGCTGAGGGACCAGTTTGAGGGTTCTGGTGTGAGAGATCCCACTAAGGGACTCAACATGGGAGCTGTTTTCACTCAGCACTTATGCGACCTACAGGCGAAGCCATTTGATGGTGTTCTTACTGAGACAGTGGGGAGCCTGCTTACTCCCATCTTCATGCACTGCGGGATTCCCTTAGAGGGCACAGAGTGTAACACAGCCAAGGAGTTCCTTGATTTCAGCCACCTGCAGAGCGCTACCTGGCTCAAGGAGGGATTCATCTGGGTTTATTATGATCAGAGTATTGGGAAGTGTGGTGTGGATCTTCCTGCTTTTGGACTTACACAGATTGATACACTGGATGCCCTGAGTTTCCAGCCTCCTGCGACCGAGCAGCGCAGAGTCCCTTCTATGGCTCATCCGCTGGGAGAGCCTTCCACATGAGCTTCATCTTCCTCTGCACCCCCTGCTCCTGCGCCTGCTGCTGCCCCTGCTGACGATGTTGGTGTTGGATTATGGTGTTCTCCATGGTTTAATTCCCAATTACAACCTAACACAAATCCTTAAACAGATCTAGGTTCTTGCAAAACGAATCATAAAACAAACCTGGACATTACCTTTTGCAGCGGAATGATTGTAATGTCGAGATCAGTTCTAGAACAGATGAATCACCTATTCCTCCTCAGTATCCACACGCTTACAAGCACGGATGGCTGCTAGACCGGATGGATGATCAACAGAGAGATTCAAGAGAGAAAGAGAGCCACGGCTGGGCTGCTCCAAATCGCAGGAGAACAAAAAGAATACTAGGTCTTTTTTTCAACCCTTGTTCCTTCTTATTTCACTAATGGGCCCAAGTTTAATTAATTAATTAAACTAATAGCTCATTAGTCTTTTGGGCCCAAGACACAAATCAGACAAAAGCCCATTTGTTGTCTGCCCAACTCTCTGTACAAATACAGTAAATGCTACTGCATCTTACCGTATTAATTCCATCTTAACTTTCCCGTTAGCTATGGTGTGTGACCCTTTGGGATCATACAATACTGGTAATAAGTCCTAAACTTATAGATCAAGAGCGGAATCTAGCAAGCCATCATGATCACCCAGTATTTATGACTTATGTCTGATCTCGACACTTATCATACTTTCTAGAGATAGTACGGGTAGATTTCAGGACATTCCCAACAATCTCCCACTTGTACTGGAATCCTACAAAGGACATTCCCAACAATCTTCCGATTGTACTGGAATCCTACATTCCCTAATCCTTTTGTCTCAATATCTCGATCTGGCATAAGGCAAGATGCGTGTCATCCTTATATAGCCAGACCATGTTTATCGGACCAGATTTGATACTGACAATTCAAACGACTTGGGCAAGTCCGTTTGGGAATGGCCATTCTCTTACCAGCTATCAAATCTCCGATTGGCCTAGAGATATTACCTCCGTTAAACGGCAGGGACAAATCCCATCTTGTTCCATCACTATGAACTACACAATTCATAATACACCCAACCAAGGTCCGTATAGCTCCCAGTTACGAAACAGCGTTAGACAATGATCAAAGCGCATTACTCCATGTGCAGCCACATGCATGCGAACTCAGGTCTAAGGACTATACTCTATAGTCGTATATGAGAACCTCTTATGACACAGATATTAATATCTTGTAGAGTTCTCATCAGCGGGCCATGTCCGGTCATATGTTCCCCTACATATACCTATGTGTCGACTTTGATGCCGCGCATCTATGACCCCTCGAAACTTGGTCATAAGTCTCAACACAATCTAGTCTCAAGTGGTTGTTGGTGTTCCAATTCAACAACCTTCGACTATGGACACTATGATTTATGTCACTTCGTTAAATATGGGGTTTCAGGATCAAGTCTACTCATGTACTTCGATGGCCCATATATAGTGACATGAATCATTTTGGAACGATTATTTTATATCACAGTTAAAATAATCCAGAAATAAAAATTTCATTAACATTTTAAAAATGTTTACATGAACCTTTCAAAACAACTAAGTAAAGCCCTTTACAAACTCCCACTGAAATTAAGACTACATCTTAATTTCACTCATCCTACAGCTACAGTCCGCGACTCGTGCTTAGGCATAAGGAGTGGCTTCGTTAATAGATTAGCAACGTTCTCATTCGATGAAACTTGCTTATCTACTTAACACCTCTGTCATTTATCTCACGGAATAGGTTATACCTATCCTCAAGGTGTTTGGACCTATGATGTGCAGCTAGTCTCATCTATGCTGGGAATCACATCAAGTTCAGTGATGAACTCTTCTTTCCAAACAACCTCTTTCGCCGCTTCTCAAGCTGCGAAATGTTCAGCTTAAGTCATGGAGTCAGCAACAGTGCCATGCACCGCCAGTTAGACACAAGATATAGCCGGACTGTGACCAGGAATTATCTTTGTCTATTGGAAACTTGCCTTTCAGACTCTATCGACTTGTAGCACCTCACTTTCTCCGTAAATCAAGAACTTATCCTAAGTATTCCTCAAATACTTCTGAATATTCTTTACGGCAATCCAGTGATTCTTTGCTGGATTTGACTGGTCTTTACTTGTCTTGCTTAGCATTAAAGCAACATCAAAACAAGTATGTGTCATGGCATACATGATAGATCCAATTGCCGTCGCATATGGAATCCTATCCATGCATTCAAGCTTAGCAGATATCGCAGGACACTGTATCTTGCTTAATGAATTGCCATGTGACATTGGCATAAAACCCTTCTTGGATTGCTGATTACGTGTAGGACTTTGTCAATTTAAGAATCCTGACTTTGTCCTACCAGCTCTTTTGGATCTCTATCTTTTGATCCAAAATCCAAGAACTACGAGGCTTTATCCATGTCATTCATTAAACCAACTCCCAAGCCAGTCCTTTACTGACTGCAGCATTGGAACGTTATTTTCGAGAATCAGTATGTCATGGACATACACTATGAGAAATGCAATAATGCTCCCACTTATCTTTCAGTAAACGCACAGTTCCTCTTCGTTCCTGTTCAAGTCAAAACCTTGACTACTTTAACAGAACGAAGATTCCAACTCCGATATGTTTGCTTCCATCCATGAATGGATCGATGAAGCTAACTTACACAAAAAGTAATTTTTCGGAGTCCGGGCTCACTTTCGCTTCTTTGAATTTCGCAGATTCGTCGCTTTCAATGATCATCAGATCATGCGAACTTTCAATGATCATCAGGTTCAACTAATGACGAGAAATCACTCTCGGATTAGTGACTGATTCATTCATATCTGCGAACTTCAGGCTCTACAGGTGTAGATTCTACAGAAATCTGAAAATCCATCCGTTGCTCTCCCTCAACAGTTTGAGCAGCCTCCTGTATTTCTCGAATTTCTTCGAGTTATACTTTTACTCCCACTGTTCTTCTTGGAAAGTAACTTCCCTTCTTAGAAAACAGAATGGACGTAAAAGTAACAAGCCTTGGTTTCCCTAGGACAACCAGTGAAGTAGCACAACTACAAATACTCAGTAAAGACGAATTTGGATCGATTCCAATCCATATTTACGTGGTGTCTTTCAACTGATATTGGTGGAACTATTTCAGCGTAAACTTAGATATTTCTAGAGCGTTATTCTTAGAGAATATCATGGAAGATTCGTGTGACTCATCTTTAATCATTTCTAATAAGATCTGATTCATTCTCACAGAAACACCTCTAGGTTTTCAGGAGAAGTGAGCTGTGAAACGACTTCACACTCATTCAGATGATCACACAATCAATGACTTAAGTATTCTCACTCGTGATCTAATCCAGAGTCTTAATACTTCTGTCACTCAGATTCTATACCTCATTCTGGAACTCTTTCGACCATTTCAAAGAATTCTGACTCGTGTCTCATCAAATGAACAGAGTCACACTCACTGAAGTAATCAGTAGAGACAATGAAGTACAGGAAATTTTCTCTGGCATTACTGCTCATCGGGCCACATACATGAGTATGTTCAAGGTCCAATAAGCCTTTGGGCCTTTCTCTAGCTCGGCTAAGATGGGCCCTTTGTCTTTTGGTCCAGTAAGCAGAATTCAAGTCTCATAAGATATCCAATCAAATGAGCCCAAAAGTCCATAACTATGGGGTTTCTGAATCTGACTTACTCTATGTGACCAAAACATTTAAGCCAAGAAAAATCAGGTTTAATTCATCAGATTTAAACCAATTCGGTATTTATGTTACATTTAGGCACTCTTTGGTTTAAGATATAAAACCCATTCCTTGAATAGGGTGCTACAATTAACATTTCATTAAGATCAAAAGAACAAAACTTGTCTTTTATCAAAATGAAAAACATTCAAATTCTTACAAGAAAATGAAAAACAACTCTGCTTAAAGCAGGTACATTGTAGCAATTACTTAATTACAAAACCAAGCCTCAAAGGCATCTACAAGTGAAAACCCTACGGCTGAGGAAGCATCCCAAGCTCCTTCCAGACACGCAGTTTCACTTGCCCTTCCTTCAAAGTTCTACTGTTGCCAAGGCTCTGCATATTATAACAAATATCAGTGCCACAACCAGTATCCAATACCTATAAGGTATAACTTGAAGTAATAACATGAATACCTGAGGAAGTAGTCTCATACATCAACTTTAACTCCTCATAATCTTCCATGAATTTAATGCAATTTCTCTTCCAATGCCCAGTCTCTTTACAGTAGCAGCACTTACCAACGTAAGAGGTATCTGACTTGGGCTCAGAAGACACATGCTTGCCATGATTCAAAATCTGGACAACTTTGTCTTCACCCTTGTCAGCTTCAGGTTTAGTAAACCTACCCTTCTTCTTCATGAGATTATACAGGGTACTCTTCACGTTTGGCTCAACTGTCTTGAGCATGTCATGCAGTTCAGTCAACGTCTTCGTTAAGCCTTTCTTGATATAGTTCCTTACGAACTTATCATAGCTTGACGGCAGTGACTGCATAATGATCTCAGTTGCCAATTCCTGGCTAACTGGATAATCCAGTTTCCTCAGGTTATCAACGTAACCCATCATTTTACTGACATGAGGACTTACTGAATGATCATTTGGTAGCTTGCAGCTAGTGAGAGACTTAACCAACTGGTATCTCTCCACTCTTACCTGCTCCTGAAATTTCAATTTCAGGCTGCTGATCATCTCTATTGGCGACTCCATGTTCTCATATTGCTTCCGCAAATCTGAGTCCATGGTAGCCAATATCAGACCACGCACATCTACCGCATCATCATAATGCTTATTCCAAGCATTACGTACTGCATGACAGGCCTTGGATCCGATCCTCACGGGGAGAGCTCTCTCAAGGACATAGTCCTTTCTCTCCTGCCTAAGGACTAGCCTTAGGTTCCGCGACCAAGTCAAGAAATTTGATCCGTTCAGTTTGTCCATCTCAAGGACATACCGGATCGAGAAAGTGTTTTGATTGTTTGTGCTAGTCATAGCTGAAATTTAGAGATAAATAGAGTTTTAGTTATTCAGTTCATAAAAGAGTAATCTTAATAACTTATAAGAAAACTCGCATTGCATTCAAAATTTCTTTGTTTAACCTCATAAGAATGCAATGATTCCGAGACCCATGTTCAGCTAAATCCAAAGTGGGCCACTGGCCGTCACCCGGAATTAGCTTTACTTGGTAAGCATACACACAGCTAGTTATAACCATATAACTCTCGGTTGTGGATTGGGCCCAAGGCCCAATACACCAGATGTCTCAAGGCCCGGGACTCCCGATGGCCCAGTCAAGGAAACCAATCTCTTACAGCCAAATAATCACTAAAATCTGGGACTCCCAATGAAATTAGTGACTATATACTACTTTACTTACGCGAAAACAGACACCTCACACTGTAAGCCATATCTGTAATCGAATAAGCGTTAAGTAGCTGACAAGATTGGAAAGACATCCAAGCTTGATATTGGTTTTGAGGATTTTAAGTTTTATTTCCAAAAATAGAAGATTACTATTTTGGGAAACTTACTTATTTTAGAAACTTTTTAAATTTAGTAACATACTAAAAATAGAAATTTCTAATTTAATATTTTATAAATATTTTCGGGTTGGGTCACAAATTATAGGCCCAATTCTTGGCCCAAGACCATAGAATTCCAGTTGGCCCAATAATTTGACATAACCGAGTCGGTTTATTAATTCTGGTCCAAGACCAAATTAACTATCAAAACCATCGGTTATTTACTAAACTAGACCAGCTCTAAATTATTTGGTCCAACCAAATCAAACTTAGACCAGCCTTCGGTTTAGGTTAAAATTCAATTTTGAATTTCAATCCGGTTTAACCAGAAATTAAATAATACCATGTATTAAATAATTTCCAGCAAACCGCGATTTGGGTTAACTACTTGAACCATATATTAATTGAATAATTAAATAATTAATTATTCAACAACAACAAAAACATTTGTTATGATTCTACAAAGATCACAAGGTCTTTCGATTATTAACTTCACTTTAATTTAACAAACGATCATGTACTTTCACTAGAAGACAAAATCGCTTATCACATGAAGACAAAAACAATCAAGATTCAAACACATTTAAAGTCAACATGCGTTTCGTTACCAAGCAACAATCGAATCATTAACTAAATAAGAGACATTGACTTTTACCAATTCGATTTAATAACAACAATCATATAAGACAAAAGCGATTCTGCATAATTCAATAATTCCATTTGACTTTCCCGTTAGCTATGGTGTGTGACCCTTTGGGATCATACAATACTGGTAATAAGTCCTAAACTTATAGATCAAGAGCGGACTCTAGCAAGCCATCATGATCACCCAGTATTTATGACTTATGTCTGATCTCGACACTTATCATACTTTCTAGAGATAGTACGGGTAGATTTCAGGACATTCCCAACAGTTGGACCTTTTCCAGAGCCCACGATGCCTTATGGTGATATGTCTGAGGCAGAGTGGAGAGAGCGTTCAGATGATATTCTACGGGTCATCTGGAACTTCATGCGTACCTGCACTTGCAGGAGACAGCCACAGATACACCATCCAAGTCCTTCTCGACGCAGACAGCGTTCTCCTGAGGATTCCGGCGGTACTGATCCATATGCTGGGATAGATGATGATAGCGAGTGAGCGTAGCCTCCATTTTCAGACATTCGGTTCTATATTCTGTTATCTTTTCTTTTTCTTTGCACTTTTTCCTTTTGATTTTTAGGATGCTATTGTGTTTGGATGGTTGTGCTTGATTTGATACATCAGTTGCTTTGATTTTACTCTGTTTTCAGTGTTTTCAGCTTGCAGGATTGATCAAAAATTTTGATTTTCCAACGGACTAACCTGCTAACTTGATGACTGATCGAGTTTACGCAGTGCGTCGATCGACACACCACTGTGTCGATCGTTACAAATAAAAATCGCCTAGCACCGGTCGATGCACCTAGTGCAACGATCGATGCCTGAGCGACAGAGGTAAAATCAGACAGAACCCAACACGTTCATTAACTTTTAACTTTTTTTTTTTTTCTCTTTTACCAATCCTTCGCTTGACACTACTGGGGACAGTGTGTCTTAAGTGTGGGGGAGGTGCTACTGACATCTATCTTTCTGTTTTCTTAGAGTCAGTATATTTTTCAAAATTTGTTTTATTGAGTCAAAATAGTTTAAGTAAGAAACAATGATTTTTTGAGAAGATTTACAGCACT
Source organism: Orychophragmus violaceus (assembly GCA_030180135.1). Taxonomy (NCBI): domain Eukaryota; kingdom Viridiplantae; phylum Streptophyta; class Magnoliopsida; order Brassicales; family Brassicaceae; genus Orychophragmus; species Orychophragmus violaceus. The sequence continues at coordinate 23,146,144 of CM058229.1, forward strand.
TGCAGGAACTTAAGTAACCATTGGGATGAAGTTGTAGGATCAATCTCTGACTATTAGAAAACCCCATCACAAATCAGCCTACTGAGGACACCCACATCACTTCAGGTATCAGAGGATCCTTTTACTGACTTCAAACTTAATATTGACTTAATTTTCTCACCTAAGGGCTTGGTATACTTTGTGTCGGATTCCCTTGTTAGTTCTGACACAGCCTGTAAACCTGTCATATTTAGTTCCCTTCTCCCCTTCCATAAAATATATAAAAAAAAAAGATAATAAACTGAGGATGAGTTAGTAACTCCGAAGTGGTCATGGGAGTGGTAGCTACAACTATCATATCCTGTGCATCCATGGAATGTGTCCAAAGTACACCCCTTAACGGGAAGAGCACTGATAAAAAAAAATGATACCCAATGGGGAAAAATCAGAATGCTAAGGAAGGAAAAAGAGAAGAAAGGTACTAGAGAAAGATAGTATGGTGGTCTAGAGCTGATAAGGTAAGAGTCCATGTGCCTTTGATCGATACTCCCTAGGTGAGACCGCACTTAAATACTTGCAGAAGTCAGTAGAGAGAATTTGAATGCGTGAATGTGATTGTGGAGTTTACTTAGGACAGTTGCTAAGTGTGGGGGAAGTATATGTTGGTCTTGATATCTTGTGATTGATTCTTTCAGTGGTTTACTAAGGGGAATATGAGTGTTGTTGCTTCTAGGATGAAAAGAGTTTCTGAAGAGTTTTCAAACCTCTTCACCATGTTTTAGTTCTCTGTTTTGCTTGAGGGCAAGCAAAGGCTAAGTGTGGGGGAGTTGATATATCATGGTTTTTACTAGTTTTAGACCATGGTATAAGTATGTTTTAGAGTCTTTTTGTGTTCTTTTAGAGTCTATTACATGTATAATCAGGTTTGGAGCAGAATTGGGGATATTGGAGCTTTTTGGAGATCTTTGGAGTGTTTGGCCGAGAGCTTGAGCTCACTGTTCAGAAAACAGGATTGCATCGACCGACACACAAGCGAGATGGGCCAGACTCGGCGGTTTAATGAAGAATGAAGATATTACACTTTGGCCCAGAAGTTTCCAATATTTACAAAGAAGCCCCAGCCGAGATTTAGCCTATATAATTAGGATTTTGGTGTTTTATTTAGATACGCTTTTCATACGCTTTCATACTTAGAGCTAAGGGATTTTTAGAGCTTTTGGGGCTGATCTGATCTTGTACTTCATTTATTTTGGAGAAGATTTTGAACCCCTTTATCTATTTAATTTCTTATATGATATCTAATTATTCATTGATTATGTTTTCATTATCTATGTCTGAGTAGATTCATAGTTAGGTTTAGGGTTTCTCATTAAGGATTTCATGACTTGTTAGACTTGTTTAATTCAGTTAAGGATTCACATGAATAGAATGTTCTTCGATCTAAATTGTGTTTAATGCTAGTTCTAACCTGATCAATTAGAATCTAGATCTTAGGTTGCTAAATACGACACGAAAGTGTGGTTTAGAATCTGAACTATTTAGGTTGAGAAATTAAACTTCTCGCAAAGGAATTTGGTTTACTTTAATTGTGAACATATCGAACTTGAAATTAATGCTGGTTTAATCTGTTAGTAATTGCAAAAGAATTTGGATTACTGCACTTAGACTTAGAGAATTCTCGCAACGATAGTTGGTTAATTCTATATCCGTGATTTGAGTTCTAGAACTGTGCTTAATTAGATCCTGACTGAATAATTTGTCTGCTTGTCTGATTTCCTGAGAACGCCCTAGACTTAGCGCCCTTAATTAACTGCTTTCACAACCGATAATCTTGCTACTTGTTTACTTTCTCGCACTGCTATTTAGTTTACTTCACATTGCTTTCTTCTTAGTTTAAATCTCTATAGTTCTTAATCTATCGAAACCAGAGTCTCTGTGGATTCGATACCCTATATACTACAATCACTTAATTGTGCACTTGCAGTAGAATAGGATTAAAACCTGACCCTATCAGTAATGCACCGCTACATTTCAGCGGTGTATGATGTCTATCTTCTCTGATTTGATTGAGGATATTGTTGAGGTGTTTATGGGTGATTTTTCTATCTATGGTTCTTCCTTTGCTTCTTGTCTTGTCAATTTGTGCATGGTGCTTAAGAGGTGCGAGGAGACCAATTTAGTCCTCAACTGGGAGAAATGTCACCTCATGGTGACGGAAGGGATAGTTCTCGGAAAAATATATCTGAGAATGATATTGATGTATGCAAGGACAATATTGAGATGATGATGAGTCTATAGCCGCCAAACTCTATCAAATGGATTAGGAGCTTCTTGGAACATGTTGGGTTCTACAGTAGGTTCATCAAATACTTCTCAAAGATCACTAGACCGCTCACACGCCTTATTTGCAAGGAGACATAGTTTGTATTTGATAATGAGTATTTGTCTGCCTTCAATCATATCAAGGAGACTTTGATCAGTGCTCCTATTGTTCAAGCACCGGATTGGGAGTTTTCCTTTGAGATTATGGGTGATGCTAGTGCTTATGTAGTTGAGGCACTTCTTGGATAGAGGAAAGATAAGAAGATCCAGGTGATCTACTATGAAAGTAGGACTTTAAATAATGCTCAAGGGAGATATGCTACTACAGAGAAGGAGCTATTGGTTGTGGTGTTTGCTTTTGAGAATTTCTGGTCTTATTTGGTTGGGTCTAAGGTGATTGTCTACACTAATCATATTGCTCTGAAGTATCTTATTTCAAAGAAGAATGCTAAACCGAGGCTACTGAGATGGATTTGCTGCTGCAAGAGTTTGATCTTGAGATCAAGGACAAGAAAGGAATTGAGAATGGTGTAGTTGATCATCTCTCAAAGCTGAGAATTGAAGACAAGGTTCCTTTGGATGATTCTCTACCGCATGAACAACATATGGTGGTTAGAGCTGTGATGGAAGACCACAACACTAGCAAGAAGTTCGAGGAAGTTGGGTCCATTACAAACAAAGAGCTATAGTATGCTGACATTGTGAACTTCTTGGCTTGTGGAAAGGAGCCACCGGCTTTGGACAGCTATCAAAGTAAGAAAAATTTCAGAGATGTCAACCAATATTATTGGGATGAACCTTATATTTATACTCTGTAAGGATAAGCTCTATAGGAAATGTGTAGCTGATGAAGAGGTGAATGGGATCTTTATGCATTGTTATGGTTCAGCTTATGGAGGTCATTTTACCAACTTCAAAACAGTCTAAAAGGTCTTACAAGCTGGTTTTTGGTGGCTTAGTATGATAATGGATCCACATTCATCTCTAAGTGTGATTCATGTCAAAGGAAGGGTAATATCAGTAGGGGGAATGAGATGCCCCAAAATCCTAATTTAGAGGTTGAAGTGTTTGACGTTTGGGGGATAGACTTCATGGGACCTTTTCCTTGTTCATATGGAAATAACTATATCCTTGTGGTTGTTGACTATGTATCTAAGTGGGTGGAATCTATAGAAAGTCCTACAAATGATGCCAATGTGGTCTTCAAGCTATTTAAGAGCATAATATTTCCAAGGTTTGGGATTCCTAGAGTTGCGATCAGTGATGGATGTTCCCATTTTATCAACAAACTATTTGAAAACCTCTTGAAGAAGTAAGGAGTTAAGCATAAGGTACCCACATGATATACCATGGATTTTATGGCTTTTAAGCATGGTATATGTGTTATTTATCGAGTCTTTTACTATGTTTTAGAGTCTTTTCAGGTGTTTATTAGGTACAAGCACATTTGGAGCATATTTGGTGATTTAGACACTTTCTGGAGCTAATTGGAGTATTTGGCCGAGAGATAGAGTTCACTGTCCGAAACAGAGAAAGGTGTCGATCGTTGCATTTCTAGCATTGATCGATGCACCAGCGAGATGGGCCAAACGACGGTTTGATGAAGAATGATGACATTGCAATTCTGCCCAGAAGTTCCTGATATTTACAAAGAAGCCCCAAAACGTGTTTTAGGATTATAATTAGGTTTTACAGCCACTTGTTAGGCTAAGCTTTTCTTACGTTAAGTTTTACTCAGAGAGAGTTGAGGGGCTGATCCTGATCTCGAAAGAGACTTGATTTTGAACCCCAGTTCTTATTTGATTTTATGATATTTGGTTTTCTACTTATGATATCTTCTGTCTCGATGAATATGTCTGAGTAGATCACCTGTTAGGTTGAAGGATTCTCATTAAGGATTTCAGAGAACTATAGTTTAATTAATCTGTAGAGATTTATATCTGCTAGTTCTTTATCTAAGTTGTTCTTAATGCTTAATCTGAAGTAGCTAATCAGAGTTATGATGTTAGGTTGATTAATTCAGCGGAAGTTGGTTGATTTAACTGAAAAGAACTTAGATAAGCAATTAAACTGTTCGCAAACAGAAGTTTGGTTCAGGTTAATTGTGAACATATCAAACTTGGAATTAATGCTAGTTTAATCTGTTAGTTCTCGCAAACGGAAGTTTGGTTTGCTGCACTTAGACTTAGAGAATTATCGCAAAGGAATTTGGTTAATTCTATATCAGTGTTTGAGTTCTAGAATAGTTATTGATTGGATCTAGATAGATTGATTGCTTGCGTTCCTGATTTCCTGAGAACTCCTGAAACCTAACGCCTCGCCTTCTTGCTTACAAACTCACTTGATTTACATTGCTATTTCGTTTACTGTTTTCAAATCTGCTTCGCTTAATTTAATCTAAACTGCTATTAATCTATTGTGTGACTGAGAGTCCTCGTGGGATTCAATACCTTATATACTACGATTGCATTAACTGTGCACTTGCAGTAGAATAGGGAAAACTATACAACCTATCAAGTTTTTGGCGCCGTTGCCGGGGACTCTTTGAGTTCACCTATAGATTTAGTACTAGGATTTAGACTAAGCATTCTTTTTAATTTTCTTGTTTACTCACGTTTTTGATTTTTGGATTCGCAGGGATTCGCACTGCATCGATCGTTGCTCACCTTGCATCGATCGACACAAGGCGAGAACAGCGATGCTGAGATCTGAGACGTTCAATAGGTTCCGCGCCATGGAACCTGTGATTCTGATTCGCGGTGAAAACGGCGTTCTACGAGACCAAGAGGGTCACATATGCAACGCAAAAGGTCAGAAAATAGATGGGAAAGGAAATCCCATCTTACCAGATTACCATGTATTGGTTGGGCAAGTAGCTGAGATGCAGAGTAAGATAGATGACATCCATGACATCTTACTTAGGGAGAGACAGTTCCGAGCAGAGGCAAAAACTGATAAATTTGCAGAGGTACATTATATGGCTGGAACCGACTCTTATGGACGTACATTGGAACATCAACACAGACAAGGTTCTAGGCATGCTCAAGGATCAAGAGACCATAACTACACTTCCTATCTAGCACCTCCTACACAAAGGAGCAGACTAGAGATGATGATAGAGCAATCAATTGAAAAGCAACAGCAGAACACAGCTTCTTTCAGCTCGAAGCTGGAGAACCTGTACACTAATCTGAATGAGAAATTTGAATCCTTGAGCACTCGCATGAAGCAGCTGGACATACAGATGGATCATGGATCATATCTAGCAGTTAAGGCTGTGGAATTTATGGAAGACAGTGGGGAATTTGATGTTGAATTGCCTGAGTTTGAAAGCTTCAATGCACCCGACTCAACAGAGATTGACATGGATCTCTTGACTTGGATAGTTCAGATCGAAGTGGGACCAAGCCAAGAAGAGAAATTTGAGTCTGAGATGGCTGGAATGGATCAAGAGGCGGATAAACCCGAGACCATAGTCGAAACACGAGATGAGACGATAGCATCGATCGATGCATCACACACACCGATCGTTGCACCCCGAGAGGAACCAGTTTCACTCATATCTCAAGGACCTGCTAAGGAAAGATCCTATAAACCTCCACTGCCATTCCCGAAAGCTCCTATTAAGTCTAAAAATGAGGTTCAGTGCACAGTAGTGGTTGACAAGAAGATGGTGGCTCCACAAGAGCCTATTCTAACATCTTCAAGGCCTATAGCTACTCATAAACAAAAGGCCCCGAACATCAAAACTTTGCCAAAGGTAAAGCATAAATCCTCTAAGTTTAAACCTTCTGACTCCACTATTTTGAATGCAGGAAAGAGCGTTGAAACGCCCAAGTGTAAATTTCACCCTACATTCATCCCGACGTTCCTTGGACGACATCATGCTGCTACTGCGTACACACCACCATGGATGATAAGGCATTCACAGAGACACTCAAAGTCTCTGTTGAAACCTCCATGAGTCTGACCCCTTTCCAAAAGTCAAGCTAATGACTTAAAACAAGCGCTGAGTGGGAGGCAACCCACTGTTAGGTTTGATTATTTTTATTTCTCATTTTTGGTGTTTTTCTTAGGATTTCACGTTTTTAGTTGTTTTTGTTAAATGTTAGATACAGAACACCAGTCTGGAGATGTGTGTCGATCGTTGCTCACATGTGCAACGGTCGTTGCACTTGGTTAAAATCGAAATTAAGGTACGTTGAGCTAAACCGGAAACAAACTGGTTCAACCAGCATCGATCGTTGCCCCTAAAGCAACGATCGTTGCACCCACGACCAGGTAAGTCACCTTAAACCCTATTTTCTCTTCTTCTTCCCCATTTCCTTCGGTCGACACACCGAGAACCCAAACCGAAAATCGCCATTTCTTCATCGATTTCTTTGATTCTAAGCACTATTTCACTTATTTTTACATCCCCAATCTGTTTCTCCTACCCAATCCTCACGAAATCAAGGTAATGTACTTCTATTTTCGACTTTTCGGATTTCACTTTTAGGGTTTTAGAAATTGGAGATTTTAGATGGAATTGATGAATGCATGTTGACATGATTATGCTTTAGGTTGTTTAGTGATGGATTGTTGTTGATTTTGTGGTTATAACACAATTTTGAACTGATTTTGATGATTTGTTTGCGGCAAAATCGCCCTGCAACGGTCGTTGCTCTCGAGCAGCAGTCGTTGCACTGCGATTTTGGGAAATGTTCGATAACGCGAAATCGCCTTGCAACGATCGATGCCTTAGATGCAACAGTCGATGCTTCGCGATTTCACAGTGAAATTTTGCCGAGACTTATAAATATTTGAACTTTGTTTTTGCAGATGGCGTCTCAAAGGCAACCCCGCAAGAAGCGAGCCACAGCGTCCACAGCAACAAGACACTACACCCCACCGCCTCAATGGTTTAACAGGGAATCAGAGTCACCCGCGCCATACAACAGATATGGGCCACCAGTTGCTTTACCTTGGCCCAGGGAGGACGCCACACCATTTCCGACGACCAGACAGTGGCCGGAGGATCTCACACGTTTCTTAAGGTCCGCTGAGTTCACAGAGCGGCCCTTGCTCTCTTCATGGGACGAGTATGACTCGCTACTCTACAGTGGTTGGTGTGGGATGATCATCAAGCCGACCAAGTTCGCGGACTACTCCACCTGCAGGATTCTGGGGATCGATGAGCAGGTGATGGCTGTGTGCAGAGGCATTGGTCTAGGGACAATGCCGATGCGACACTATGACCTCTATCCTGAGCTGGTCAGGCAGCTATTGGCCACTTGCAGAGTGGTTTACTCGGATCCCGACCACAGGAGCGCTACAGGTGGTGCTTTCACCTTCATGAGTTGGGGAGTCAGGTATCGGATTCCTCTACTTGATCTCTGCAGGATCTACGGGTTCAGTACTGCGCCGAGGCGCATAGCCATGCCACTCGAGTGGGATCCGCTGGAGGCTCGCACATTCTGGGAGAGTATTGGCAGCGGTCGATACAACTCCAGGACCACGCCAGTAGTGATGAGACATCCGGTGCTGCGATATGTCTCGCGTATCTTGTGCTGGAGCTTGCTTTGCAAGTTTGAGGCCAACAAGATGCGCAAACTTGAGATGGAGTTGCTGTTTATGGGGCTGAGAGATCAGTTTAGGCAGAGTGGCGTGAGAGATCCGACTGCGGGTCTCAACTTGGGAGCTATTTTCGCACAGCATTTGGTTGATTTGCAGCTGAAGCCGTTTGATGGAGCTGGTACAGAGACGGTAGGGAGTTTACTTACTCCCATTTTTGAGTATTGTAGGATTCCTCTGCATGGCACAGAGCGTGATATGGCTCGCGAGTTCCTGGATCTCAGTCATCTGCAGAGCGCTACCTGGCTCAAGGAGGGGCGCATTTGGGTTTACACTGATCCGACCACTAGGAGGACTGGTATCGAGCTTCCCGCTGCCAGATGGACACAGATTGACACATTAGAGGCACTGAGATTTCAGCCTCCTGAGTCTGCGCAGCGTGGGATTCCGACCATGGCTCATCCGCTGGGAGAGCCTTCCTCACGAGCTTCGACATCTTCTGCCCCTGCTCCTGCGCCCGCGCCTGCCCCTGTCGACATTGTGGGTCCCTTTCCTGAGCCTGCGATGGCTTACGGTGCATATTCTGAGGCAGAGTGGAGAGAGAGATCCGATGGTATGTTTCGAGTTCTTTGGAACTTCATGCGTACTTGCAGTTGCAGGAGACCACCACAGATCCATCAGCCCGTACCTGACCGTCGTCGACAGCGATCTCCGACTGATACTGATCCCGCACCCGAGGCAGCCGATGACGATGCATTGTATGGTGGGATAGACGATGTGAGCGAGTGAGAGTAGTCTCCATACTTTCGGTTCTGTATTCTGACTTTTTCTTTTCTTTTTCACTTTTCTTCTTTTGATTTTTAGGATTCTACTTTGTTTGGATGATGTGTACTTTATTCGATACATCTTTTGCTTCGGTTTTACTCTGTCTCTAGTGTTTTCAGCCTGCAGGGATCAAAATTTACGAAAACAGACGGATTAACCTACTAACTTGCTGACTGTTCGAGAAAGCGCAGTGCGTCGATCGATACACCATTGTGTCGATCGTTACAATACGAAATAATCGCACAGCAACGGTCGGTGCACTTAGTGCAACGAACGGTGCTTGTGCGACAGAGGTAAAACCCGACAGAACTGAAACATCCATTAACAATTTTTCTTTCTTTTTACCGATCCTTCGCTGGACACTACTGGGGACAGTGTGTCTTAAGTGTGGGGGAGGTGCTACTGACTTTTGTTTTCTGTTTTCTTAAGAGTCAGTCCGTTTTTCAAAATTTTTTGTTTTATTGAGTCAAAATTGTTTAAGTAAGAAACTATGATTTTCTGAGAAGATTTACAAGACTTGCAGGAACTTAAGTAACCATTGGGATGAAGTTGCAGGATCTATCTATGACTATTAGAAAACCCCATCACAGATCAACCTACTGGGAACACCCACATCACTTCAGGTATCAGAGGATCCTTTACTGACTTCACCCCTAATACTGACTTAGATTTCTCACCTAAGGGCTTGGTATACTTTGTGTCGGATTCCCTTGTTAGTTCTGACACAGCCTGTAAACCTGTCCCATTTAGTTCCCTTCTCCCCTTCTGTAAAGTAAAAAAAAAATAATAATAATAAACTGAGGATGAGTTAGTAACTCCGAAGTGGTCATGGGAATGGTAGCTGAAACTCTCATATCCTGTGTACCATGGAATGTGTCCAAAGTACACCCCATAACGGGAAGAACACTGATAAAAAAAAAAAATGATACCCAGTGGGGAAAAATCAGTTGTTAAAGAAGGGAAAGAGAAGAAAGGGACTAGAGAAAGATAGTATGGTGGTCTAGAGCTGATAAGGTAAGAATCCATGTGCCCTTTGATCGATACTCCTTAGGTGAGACCGCACTTAAATACTTGCAGAAGTCAGTAGGGAGAATTTGAATGCTTGAATGTGATTGTGGAGTTTACCTATGACAATTGCTAAGTGTGGGGGAAGTACATTGTGGTCTTGATATCCTATGATTGATTCTTGCAGTGGTTTACTAAGGGGAATCTGAGTATTGTAGCTTCTAGGATGAAATGAGTTTCTGAAGAGTTTTCAAACCTCTTATCTACATTTAGTTCCTTGTCTTGCTTGAGGACAAGCAAGAGCTAAGTGTGGGGGAGTTGATATACCATGGATTTTATGGCTTTTAAGCATGGTATATGTGTTATTTATCGAGTCTTTTACTAAGTTTTAGAGTCTTTTCAGGTGTTTATTAGGTACAAGCACATTTGGAGCATATTTGGTGATTTAGACACTTTCTGGAGCTAATTGGAGTATTTGGCCGAGAGATAGAGTTCACTGTCCGAAACAGAGAAAGGTGTCGATCGTTGCATTTCTAGCATCGATCGATGCACCAGCGAGATGGGCCAAACGACGGTTTGATGAAGAATGATGACATTGCAACTCTGCCCAGAAGTTCCTGATATTTACAAAGAAGCCCCAAAACGTGTTTTAGGATTATAATTAGGTTTTACAGCCACTTGTTAGGCTAAGCTTTTCTTACGTTAAGTTTTACTCAGAGAGAGTTGAGGGGCTGATCCTGATCTCGAAAGAGACTTGATTTTGAACCCCAGTTCTTATTTGATTTTATGATATTTGGTTTTCTACTTATGATATCTTCTGTCTCGATGAATATGTCTGAGTAGATCATGTTGGAATTATGTCCAGTAATCTCTGTACTGTCTCTAGAAAGTAAGAGTATGTCAATGATCAGACATAAGTCATATAATACTGGGGGTCATGATGGCTTGCTAGAGTCCGCTCATGATCTATAAGTCTTGGACTTATTGCCTTTATTATATGATCCCATATGGGTCACACGCCTAAGCTAACAGGAAAATGTGTAGGAACGGTTTAGCAGAAGTACGGTAAAAGTGCTAGGCATTTACTGTACTAAGAGAGACTACAGGGCCTGATTAAATCCAAGGGATTTAATCAGACTGAGAATTGGGCCCAAAAGCCCATAAGAACTGGACAAGGGTTTTAATAAATAAAACTTGCCCTAGCTCTTATTTTTTTAGCCAACTTCTGCGCCTCCCTCTCTCTCTGTCTGCGCCTCCCACCAGCTTGGTCTAGCAGCCAATTTCCTGCAGTGTGCGTGTGTGAGCCTTTGGAGGAGCTATCTCTTGGTGGTTCTGCTGATCTCTGACCCGTACCTCCTCTTTCCGCTGCATAACAAGGTAACAGGTGAGATCCTTTATGATTCTGCAAGAGAACCTAGATCTGGCATGTTTAGTAGGATCAATTAATCTGATGAATTGAACCAGGAAATACTAAACGATTCCTTCAGTGGTATCAGAGCCATTGGTTCTATTAGGATTTCTTGTTTAGAATCATGTTTAGGTTGTTTAGAAGTGTTTGAATCAATCTATTGATAAGAAAAACACTTAAGAAACAAAGAATTAAAACCTAAACTAATTAAAATCGCATGATCCAATCTATATTGAATTGGTATGCGTCGGAGTGTTGATCACCAAAGGATAACACGTCCGGATCGAGTCGCGTCGCGTCATCCAATCATGGATCGGTATGCGTCGGACCGATCGGCAAGAAGGATCGCGAGAGATGGACCGATTGCGTCCTGCCTCTCCCGCGTCCCGAGCCATCTCGCGTCCCGCGTGATCGAGAGCCGAGTGGATCATCCCGATAACTCGATCCGATCGTCGACATGGACCGAGAGGAGCGATGGACGATCGCACGATCGCAAGATATCGACCGCGATCGTCGCTTGCTCACGTCCCGAACGCTCGACCCGACCATCGTCCTGTCCCGCTATCATCCGAGCATCGATCGTGATCGAGAGTTGGGCCGATCTCGGATCATGTCCCATCCGAGCATCGATCGTTGCGTGATGCGGAAGCGTGAAGATTGCGACTCGGTCGTGATCGGTTCACGTCCAATCGATCGGTTCGGTTTGTTTGACGGTTCGGTTTAAAACTTGATTAAAATTAATCGTCACGGTTTAATAAACAGACTTAATAAAATTTATTGAGTTCTGGTTAAACCGGGATAAGAAATCCAAAGTCGAAAAAAATTGGATTTAGTGCCTAAACCAGTGGTTTTCTAATTTGATTTGGTTGGACCAAATAAATTGAGAAAATCCGGTTTAGTAAATAACCGGTTGACAATTGTGGTCATCGTAGTAATTAATTTTGGTTAGACCAATTTTAATGAACCAGACCGGTTATGTCATTTAATTGGGCAATTGGGTTATGTCTTGGACATGGACCAATTCTTGGGCCTCGGGCCAAGAAGTTAAAACAATTGGGCCAATTATTTGAGTCTTTTCTTCAGATTTAATTTAAAATTTATTTAAATAAAATTTAAAATCGATTTTTAAATTAATCTGTTTTTCAAAATCTGAAATTAGAAAGTTTCTTAAATTAGAAGTTTCTAGATTTGCATGTTTTGGATTTTAGGAAATTTCTATATTTTTAGGAAGTTTCCAATTTTAGAAAGTTTCCGATTTTAGGAAGTTTCCAATTTTAGAAAGTTTCCAAAATTAGTAGGTTTCCAAAAATGGAAAGTTTCCCAAAATAGTAATCTTCTATTTTGGGATGAAATTTTAATAAACCTACAAACCTCAAATAATATCAAGCGTTGGATGTCTTGTCCAGATTATGTCAGCTGTTGAAGCCCATTCAATCGTACACACGGCCTTACAGTGTGAGGGTGTCTATCTTTTGCGTGGGTAAGACGGTTTGTGATTCATTGATGTCATTGGGAGTCCCAGACATTAGTGATTACATGACTGTATAGTCTGGTTTTCTTGACTAGGCCATCGGGAGTCCCGGGCCTTGAGACATCAGAGTGGATTGGGCCTCGGGCCCAGATTCACAACCAAGAGTTATATCACGGATATAATTAGCCGAGATAGGGCTTACCGATATAAGCTAAGGTTGGGTGACGGCCAGTGGCCCACTTTGATCTTAGTTATATGTGGATCTTGGAATCATTATATTCTATTGAGGGTAACTGATGTTATTGAATATAATGCGAGATTAATCACATTGAATGCGAGATTAATCATATTGAACATATTAACTAAAATTCTTTTATCTTAAATTTCAGTTATGACTAGCACAAACAATCAAAACACTTTCTCGATCCGGTCTGTCCTTGAGATGGACAAGCTGAACGGATCAAATTTCTTGACTTGGTCGCGGAACCTGAGGCTAGTCCTCAGGCAGGAGAGGAAGGACTATGTCCTTGAGAGAGCTCTCCCCGTGAGGATCGGGTCCAATGCCTCCCATGCAGTATATGATTCTTGGAATAAGCATTATAATGATGCGGTAGATGTGCGTGGTCTGATGTTGGCTACCATGGACTCAGACTTGCGGGAGCAATATGAGAACATGGAGTCGCCAATAGAGATGATCAGCAGCCTGAAATTGAAATTTCAGGAGCAGGTAAGAGTGGAGAGATACCAGTTGGTTAAGTCTCTCACTAGCTGCAAGCTACCAAATGATCATCCAGTGAGTCCTCATGTCAGTAAAATGATGGGTTACATTGATAACCTGAGGAAACTGGATTATCCAGTTAGCCAAGAATTGGCAACTGAGATCATTCTGCAGTCACTGCCGTCAAGCTATGATAAGTTCAGAAGGAACTATATCAAGAAAGGCTTAACGAAGACGCTGACTGAACTGCATGATATGCTCAAGACAGTTGAGCCAAACGTGAAGAGTACCCAGTATAATCTCATAATGGAGAAGGGTGGGTTTATTAAACCTAGTGCTGACAAGGGTGAAGACAGAGTTGTCCAGATTTTGAATCATGGCAAGCGTGTGTCTTCTGAGCCCAAGTCAGATACCTCTTACGTTGGTAAGTGCTGCTACTGTAAAGAGACTGGGCATTGGAAGAGAGATTGCATTAAATTCATGGAAGATGATGAGGAGTTGAAGTTGATGTATGAGACTACTTCCTCAGGTATTCATGTTATTACTTCAAGTTCTACCTTATAGGTATTGGATACTGGTTGTGGCACTGATATTTGTGATAATATGCAGAGCCTAAGCAACAGTAGAATGTTGAAGGAAGGACAAGTGGATCTACATGTCTGGAAGGAGCTATGGACGCTGCCTCAGCCGTAGGGTTTTCACTTGTAGATGCCTTCGAGGCTTGGTTTTGTATTAAGTAATTGCTACAATGTACCTGCTTTAAGCAGAGTTGTTTTTCATTTTCTTGTAAGAATTTGAATGTTTTTCATTTTGATAAAAGACAAGTTTTTGTTCTTTTGATCTTAATGAAATATTAATTGTAGCACCCTATTCAAGGAATGGGTTTTATGTCTTAAACCAAAGAGTGCCTAAATGTAACATAAATACCAAATTGGTTTAAATCTGATGAATTAAACCTGATTTTTCTTGGCATAAAAGTCTTGGTCACATAGAGTAAGTCGGATTCAGAAATCCCATAGTTATGCACTATTTGGCTCATTTGATCGGATATCTTATGAGACTTGAAATCTGTTTACTGGACCAAAAAGACAAAGGGGCCTATCTTAGCCGAGCTAGAGAAAGGCCCAAAGGCTTATTGGAGATTGAACATACTCATGTATGTGGTCCGATGAGCAGTAATGCCAGAGAAAATTTACTGTACTTCATTGTCTCTACTGATTAATTCAGTGAGTAAGACTGTGTTCATTTGATGAGACACAAGTCGGAATTCTTTGACATGGTCGAAAGAGTTCCAGAATGAGGTATAGAATCTGAGTGACAGAAGTATTAAGACTCTGAGTTAAATCACGAGTGAGAATACTTGAGTCATTAATGGTGTGATCATCTGAATGAGTGTGAAGTCGTTTCACAGCTCAATTCTCCTGAAAACCTTGAGGTATTTCTGTGAGAAAGAATCAGATCTTATAAGAAATGATTAAAGATGAGTCACACGAATCTTCCATGATATTCTTGAAGAATAACGCTCTAGAAATATCTAAGTTTACGCTGAAATAGTTCCACCAATATCAGTTGAAAGACACCACGTAAATGTGGATTGGAATCGATCCAAATTCGTCTTTACTAAGTATTTGTAGTTGAGCTACTTCGCTGGTTGTCCTAGGGAAACCAAGGCTTGTTATCTTTTACGTCCATTCTGTTTTCAAGAAGGAAGTTACTTTCCAAGAAGAACAGTGGGAGTAAAAGTATGACTCGAAGAAATTCGACAAATACAGGTGGCTGCTCAACCTGTTGAGGGAGAGCAGCGGATGGATTTACAGATTTCTGTAGAATCTACACCTGTGGAGCCTGAAGTTCGCAGATATGAAAGAATCAGTCACTAATCCGAGAGTGAATTCTCGTCATTAGTTGAACCTGATGATCATTGAAAGTTCGCATGATCTGATGATCATTGAAAGCGACGAATCTGCGAAACTCAAAGAAGCGAAAGTGAGCCCGGACTCCGGAAAAATTACATTTTGTGTAAGTTAGCTTCATCGATCCATTCATGGATGGAAGCAAACATATCGGAGTTGGAATCTTCGTTCTGTTGAAGTAGTCAAGGTTTTGACTTAAACAGGAACGAAATGGAACTGTGCGTTTACTAAAAGATAAGTGGGAGCAATATTGCATTTCTCATAGTGTATGTCGATGACATACTGATTCTCGGATATAACGTCCCAATGCTGCAGTCGGTAAAGGACTGGCTTGGGAGTTGGTTTTATGATTGACATGGGTAAAGCCACATAGGTTCTTGGATTTTGGATCTAAAGATAGAGATTCAAAATAGCTGGTAGGACAAAGTCAGAATTCTTATATTGACAAAGTCCTACACGTTTTCAGCATTCCAAGAAGGGTTTTATGCCAATGCCACATGGCATTACGTTAAGCAAGAAACAGTATCCTTCGATATCTGCTGAGCTTGAATGCATGGATGAGATTCCATATGCGTCGGCAATTGGATCTATCATGTATGCCATGACACGTACTTGTTTTGATGTTGCTTTAATGTTAAGCAAGACAAGTAAAGACCAGTCAAATCCAGCAAATAATCACTGGATAGACGTAATGAATATCCTCAAGTATTTGGAAAATACTTAGGATAAGTTCTTGATTTACGGAGAAAGTGAGGTGCTACAAGTCGGTAGAGTCTGAAAGGCAAGTTTCCAACAGACAAAGATGATTTCCGGTCACAGTCCGGTTACATCTTGTGTCTGTCTGGCGGTGCAAGGCACTGTTGCTGACTCCATGACTTAAGCTGAACATTTCGCAGCTTGGGAAGCGGCGAAAGAGGTTGTTTGGAAAGAAGAGTTCATCACCGAACTCGATGTGATTCCCAGCATAGATGAGACTAGCTGCACATCAGAGGTCCAAACATCTTGAGGGTAGGTATAACCTATTCCGTGAGATAAATGACAGAGGCGTTAAGTAGATCAGCAAGTTTCAACGAATGAGAATGTTGCTAATCTATTAACGAAGCCACTCCTTAGGCCTAAGCACGAGTCGCGGACTGTAGCTGTAGGATAAGTGAAATTAAGATGTAGTCTTAATTTCAGTGGGAGTTTGTAAAGGGCTTTATTTAGTTATTGATATGTTCTTGTAAAACATTTGAGATGTTTAATAATAAAATTATTTTTCAAGATTATTTTAACTGTGATGAAATAATCGTTCCAAAATGATATGAACCATTTTATAGGTCATCGAAGTAAGTGACTTGATCTTGAGTCATCAAAGTCATTTAGCTTGATCATGAGACCCTATATTTGATAGATGGCTTATATCATCCTGTCCCTAGTCAAAGGTTGTTGAAATTGGAACACCAACAACCGTGTGAGACTAGATTGGTATGTGACTTATGACAAAGTCTCAGTGTGTCATAGATGCGCGGCATCAAAGTCAGTACATAGGTGTATGTTGGGTACATACGACCGGACATGACCCGATTATAAGAACTCTTCAGGATATTTATATCTGTGTCATAAGAGATTCTTACTACGACTATAGAGTATAGTCCTTAGACCTGAGTTCGCATGCATGTGACTGCACATGAACTAATGCGCTTTGATCATTGTCTAATGCTGTCGTTAAGCGATAGTTATAAGGACCTTGTTTGGGTGTATTATGAAATGAGTAGTTTACAGTGATGGAACAAGACGGGATTTGTCCCTCCAATATAAATGGAGTGAATATCTCTAGGCCAATCGGAGATTTAATACTGGAAAATGCATGGCCATGCTCAAACGGACTGTCCCGAGTCGTTTGGATTGTCAGTATCAAATCAGAGTCCGATGAACATGATTAGACTTTATAAGGATGACACTCATCTTGCCTTATGACTAATCGAGATATTGAGACAAAAGGATTATGAATACAGAGATTCCAGTACAAGTGGGAGATTGTTGGAATTATGTCCAGTAATCTCTGTACTGTCTCTAGAAAGTAAGAGTATGTCAATGATCAGACATAAGTCATATAATACTGGGGGTCATGATGGCTTGCTAGAGTCCGCTCATGATCTATAAGTCTTGGACTTATTGCCTTTATTATATGATCCCATATGGGTCACACGCCTAAGCTAACAGGAAAATGTGTAGGAACGGTTTAGCAGAAGTACGGTAAAAGTGCTAGGCATTTACTGTACTAAGAGAGACTAAAGGGCCTGATTAAATCCAAGGGATTTAATCAGACTGAGAATTGGGCCCAAAAGCCCATAAGAACTGGACAAGGGTTTTAATAAATAAAACTTGCCCTAGCTCTTATTTTTTTAGCCAACTTCTGCGCCTCCCTCTCTCTCTGTCTGCGCCTCCCACCAGCTTGGTCTAGCAGCCAATTTCCTGCAGTGTGCGTGTGTGAGCCTTTGGAGGAGCTATCTCTTGGTGGTTCTGCTGATCTCTGACCCGTACCTCCTCTTTCCGCTGCATAACAAGGTAACAGGTGAGATCCTTTATGATTCTGCAAGAGAACCTAGATCTGGCATGTTTAGTAGGATCAATTAATCTGATGAATTGAACCAGGAAATACTAAACGATTCCTTCAGATCACCTGTTAGGTTGAAGGATTCTCATTAAGGATTTCAGAGAACTATAGTTTAATTAATCTGTAGAGATTTATATCTGCTAGTTCTTTATCTAAGTTGTTCTTAATGCTTAATCTGAAGTAGCTAATCAGAGTTATGATGTTAGGTTGATTAATTCAGCGGAAGTTGGTTGATTTAACTGAAAAGAACTTAGATAAGCAATTAAACTGTTCGCAAACGGAAGTTTGGTTCAGGTTAATTGTGAACATATCAAACTTGGAATTAATGCTAGTTTAATCTGTTAGTTCTCGCAAACGGAAGTTTGGTTTGCTGCACTTAGACTTAGAGAATTATCGCAAAGGAATTTGGTTAATTCTATATCAGTGTTTGAGTTCTAGAATAGTTATTGATTGGATCTAGATAGATTGATTGCTTGCGTTCCTGATTTCCTGAGAACTCCTGAAACCTAACGCCTCGCCTTCTTGCTTATAAACTCACTTGATTTACTTTGCTATTTCGTTTACTGCTTTCAAATCTGCTTCGCTTAATTTAATCTGAACTGCTATTAATCTATTGTGTGACTGAGAGTCCTCGTGGGATTCGATACCTTATATACTACGATTGCATTAACTGTGCACTTGCAGTAGAATAGGGAAAACTATACAACCTATCACCACACCCTATCACCCTCAGACTAGTGGACAAGTAAAGGTGTCAAATAGGTAGATGTAAGCCATACTTCAAAAAACAATTAGAGCCTCAAGGAAGGATTTGTCCATGAAGCTAGATGATGCACTTTGGGCCTGACTGCCTTCAAAACTCCATTAGGAACCACACCATTCACAATGCTCTATGGAAAGTCTTGTCACTTACCTATTGAAGTTGAATACAAAGCTCTTTGAGATGTCAAATTTCTAAACTTTGACATCAAGACACCACTGAGAAGAGCTTCATTCAGATGAATGAGTTAGACGAAATCAGACTTGAAGCCTTTGAAAGCTCCAAGATCTACAAGGAAATAACCAAACTCTTCCATAACAAGCTGATATTAAAGAAAGAGTTCAAGGAAGGTGACATTGTGCTCCTGTTTAACTCCCGGTTGAAGCTGTTTCCCGGAAAGCTCAAGTCAAGATGGTCCGGTCCATTCCGGGTTAAGGAAGTGAGGCCTTATGGAGCAGTTGTGCTTTGGGGTAATTCATATGAGGAGTTCACTGTCAACAGGCAAAAGCTCAAGCACTACTTGGCTTCAGATGCTATAGAAGAAGGGACTCCAGTTCCGCTCTCTAACTCCTGCCTAAAAACTATGTTTGCAACAGTCTAGCTTACCGACTTTAAACAAAAGCGCACTTGGGAGACATTCCCATATTTATCTTTATACATATTATCTTTTGATTGTCACATTTGATCTTCTTCTTTAAGTTTTTCAGGTATTTCCTTTTAGATGCAAGATTGGACTTGCTTTTGAGCTTGGGTAATGTCAAAATAGAGCAGAAATGATGCACGATTTGGCTAGAGGAAGTATCGACGTCAGTGTATCAGGTAAACAGAGTCGATGGTTTTAATGCCGATGCAATCGAGTTTTTGGCCAATATTGCAGGGATTCTATCGGTCAGTGAAATCAGGCAAACGGCGCCGATACATTTCATCGTGGACATCGGATTTTCGCATCGAGCAAATCGCGCCGATATCAACCCCTCACCCATGTAAGTGTTTCGACCCAAATCGATTTCAAAACGATCTTAAACCAAATTTTAGCTCGGTTTCGACTAAATAAAATAGAGTTAAACTAACTGGGGCCCGATTTTCTTCTTGTTTTCGCGTCCCCCTTGTGATTTCATTTCTCCCAACCCTTCTTCTTTTCAAAAAAAAAACTTTTCAAGAACACAAAGCTTCAAACCTCTTTTCTCTCTCAATTATGAACCGATTTTGGAAAATTTGAGCTCACAATTCGCGATTTTTCATCACCTGTGCATCACTCTTACTCTCATTCCTAATCTCTCATCAAGGAACTCAAGGTACTTCGATTTTAGGCCTTGTTTCTTGGTGATATATGCTTGAAAACCTTCCTAATATGTGTTTAGATGAATACCCAATGCTAATTTTGTCCTAAGATTGAATGAATTTGATTTTTGGTGAGTTAGGGTTATTAAGAATTAGGCAATTTCAAAAATTTGGAGGAAACTTGAACTGATAATTTCTAATGATGCATTTGGTTGTTACTAGCTTATAAGAGTGATACTACTTGATTTAATTGAGTTTGGTTTCACAAATTTTTGAAAAAAGTGCATGATAGGAAAAAAATTTCAATAAATGAGTTTAACGATTAATGTGATTGAGTTGGTTGATAAATTGTGCACTCGAAATTGAGTCACATATGATGCCTTAGCTTATGTGATCTCTTAATTTGAAGAATTTTGTCATAAGCTAGTTATCAAGATTCATGATCATTGAGTTGAATTGATGAATGACTTGGTGCTTGTGTTGATGGATTGTGCATCATACTTATTCTTTTTTTGAGTAATTCCTTGTAGAAAAATTGTTAAAAGAAAGGATAATGCTCAAAGTGGAGATGAAGGCACCTCCAACCCGAAGGGAAAGGGTTTAGTTTTCGAGGAAGAGGAAATAGTGGCTCCAAAGAAAAAGGCACCCAAGCCTAAGAAGAAAGTTTCTTCAGGTGCGAAATATCTGTCTAAGCTCAAGAGTATATAATTTGCACCAACAAAGTATCCCCACTTTGCTTCCTTGGATGTCTTGGGAATATTGGAAGAAGTGAAGGCAATCTTCGAGAACATGGGACTGTGGAAGTTCTTCTCTTTGGTTAGTGCTGGCTACCAAAGCTCAACCTATCAATTCCTTGCCAATTTGAAGGTCACTCACTTCTCAGAGATCGAAGCACTAAACTCCGAAGAAAGCTTTGGGTACATTGAGTTCAAGGTCGGACGGCAGCACTACCGTGTGGGTTTCAAAGAAATCAGTGCCATATATGGGTTTGTAGAGGAAGGAGAAATGATTGGTTATCGTCTCATTATCAACAAGGACATGCTTCAGAAACTGTGGCATACAATTGCCTCGGGAGCCTATCAATCGGGGTGATGAAGTCAGCTTGGATCTGCAATCCCTCCATCCGTTATGTGCACAAGGCGTTAGCCCATACAATCTTTGCAAGGAAGGAAACATGTCATGTGACCGAGGCAAATATGAAATTCCTATACCTTGGACTGCAGCCTCTACTATGCACCTTCTCTAATGGTGAAGCGATGATACCATTCAGGTGTAGACCAACCATGGCCGTGGTTTTGGTGCGAGATTTTATGGAACATAAAGAGTATGCCATTACCCACAGAGCTGCCAAGCCTAAGTTCACTATAGGAGGATTGATCACCCCACTTCTCCTAGCCAAGGTCATTAAACTAGAAGGGTCTCTTCTTCCTGACACACTTGGCGAGCCTACAACAATTGATTGGTTGGATCTGGTTCAGCTGGTGAAGGACGGATTTTTGAGTGGAGCAACACCAGGAAAGTTTACTTTTGTGATGGGTAATGGTGAAAACGAGGTGAAGATCTTGCTACCGAACGTTGGGATCACATCATTCGAGGACCGCGCCAACGTTTGGTTCAACCCGGGGTACGAGCACTACTGTAATCCTACCTCTGACCCGAGTCTTGATCCGCTTCCTCCCAAAAAGAAGTCGAGGAAAGGTGAGACATTCCCTAATGTGGCAGGGAGTGAAGGCTCTATGGATTATGGGACAGAATAAGCGCCTGCTGAGGAGAAAGTCTATGGTCTCCACCAGTATTACTATGAGCTATTCACTGATCCTATTGCAAACAAGGTTGTCCGGGCTCTCCGTGAGCAGAACAAGAGCCTCCTGAAAATAAACAAGTGGCATGGAAAGAACATTAAGAAGATGGATGGCTGTTTAAAGAAGGTGATGAAGATTCTCAAACTCCTGATGGGTCGAAAGGAAAAGGGAAGCTACTCATCTCAGACCCAAGAAGCTCAAACTGAAGCAGAGCGGACGATCGTTGAGGCTTATGAGTTGGTTGATTAGGTGCGCTACTCCATGGCTGGTCACGAGCTAGCATTGCTCCCTGATGAGTCCTACTACGAGCCCCACCGCCGATCCAGTCATGAGGTGAAGAGGCGAAAGAGGAGGGCAATGAATACCCCATCATGTTCATCATCAAACCCATCATTTTCCCTAGTGGATTCATCATCCCATCCACCCACAACTGACAAGTAAACACTCCAACCTTTTGTAAATAGTTTCTTTTTCGTTTTTTCTTGCATTTGTGTGTTTCCCGGTCCTTCTTCCTCTCTTTTTCCATACAAGGGACCATGTGACTTATGTTTGGAGGAAGGGCCAGTCGCTAATTACATTTATTTTGTTCTTATTTTTCCTTTTGCATTTCTTGAGTCTCATGAATTCATATAAGGCATAGAAAACACCAAAAAAATCGAAAAAATTCAAAAAACAAAGAGCATGTAGTTGCATAGCATATTAGTATTGAGTATAGATTGTCATATATGTTGCATGCATAGGGGACATTGACGACTTTGCCTTGTAGAGGTTCACCAAATCAGTTGCTTTTTGCATTAGTTAATTTCGAACAAAGGAAAACCCATTGCTTGATCTTTCAATTCTGAAATTCCCTACCCTTGTGAAGCTTGCATGATCTCTAACTCAATTCTGTGATATTGGACTTAATATTGACTTAACTATCTCACTTAGGGGACTGAAATGCAACCTCATGGTCATTGCCCGAGTTATCTTATCCATTTTACCACTCTTCTGTTAACCCGAGCAGCCATTGATCTCTTGATCATGGTTCCCTTACTTATTGAACCAAACCATTCCTTTAAGCCTTAATGATTTTATGAGTGAGGCTTTTTCCTGATAGTTTTGACTTATGTAAAATCTTGAGAGTATCGGGAACGACAAAGAGTGATTCTCATTATAGCTAGCTCTTATACCCCATGAGTATAGAATATAGGATGGGAAATAAGTTTGGGGAGAGTGATGAAAGATGTGTTGGGACCAAAAGATCATTGAGAGAAAGAAAGACAAGTGTTCAAAAGGGAAAAGTCACTAGGGAATTAGAAGTAAAGTGTGCAATGAATGAAAATGAACAAATGAATCCTCTAGAAATGTTTATCAAAAAAAAAAAAAAAAGATCAAGAAAGGAAGGGGTTAAAGAAGTGAAAAATAAGCCTAAGTGTAAAAATCTTCTAAAGTTTCCCTAGATGGAAAGAAAAAGAAAACAAAAACTCTTTGGGTGAGTGTAAATGAGAAAAGAAAAGATCATGAGTTGGGTTGGTGAGTGAAAGATTGTAATCATGCAAAAGGGTAGAAGAAACAACTTAGGAAGGTGTAAAAATGAGAATTAAACTTTGTATGCATCAGTTGTTCCTTTCTTAGATAGATTTTGTGTGATGTCAATTGACACCCTAAAAACTCTACTTAGCCACCTCAAATGACCCTTTTTGAACCTAGCCGATTGTGATTGATTGATTTCTCCTTTGTGAGAATCCACTTCACCTCTAAATAAATGTAAATGATTGAGTTGTTTAATTGCTTGCATTCTATAGGATCTCGTGAGTTAGAGTAAGGTTGGGAGAGATGGTAATATGGAAGTACATGGTTAGATTATATGATTGGAGAAACTTGCAACTTGTTTGAAAGACTTTGAGTTTAATCTTGTTTGTGAGCCTTGTGATTTTGAGTCCCCACTTTCAAATTTTTCTCCTTAGCTTGCCTTTGAGTGTTGAGTTTGCTTGTGGACAAGCAAATGTTAAGTTTGCAGAAATTTATATCATTGCATTTTGATGCATTTAAACTTGTTTTAAGTTCATGTTTTGATTATAGTTTGCACTCATTCTTGTTTAATTCTTGAACTTTGTTGCAATTATGAGTTTAGAATCACAACTTGAACATTTTTGTTTGACTTGTTTGGTGTAATGCGTTCTCTGTGATTAGTCTCATCCTAGATTGGATTGATACTTCATACTACACAATAAGCACTTGAGAAATTGATACACTTACAAATCTTAGTATCAAACGTTTTAGACTTTTGTTTACTTTTTGTTGATGCTTTTCTTAATTTTTATTATACATAGAACTTAATTTTCGTTTTAAGCCATGTACAATCTTTACACAACTCTAGTAGTACATTGTTTTGATGGATGGTTATGCTCTTTCAAATCTTTTATAGTAACAATTTCCAGTAGCGACATTATAATCTTTTTTGAAGACTTCCTTCATCGCATAGTGAGAATAATCATTCCAATCCTTTTGGGATAGATGGTGACCACATTTATTGAGAAATCATCTCTTATACATTTATGAGCAAAGTGAAAATTCTTGCTACCCCTTTTAATCAGAAGTACCCCTTTTGATTTAATGAAATGTTGAATGACGAACTTGTCCCTCTTGATTTCTTGATTTTAGAAAACAAAAATAATAAAACAAATATAAGAGAAAAAGCAGACCCACCACCGAATCACCCGACCTGATCAGAAGACCCAAAAAAAAGAATCACCCGACCGATCTCGAGCAGCTCGCGAACCGATTTCGCGAACCCGCGTGGTTCAAAGAATCACCCGTCACCGCCGCCGACCACGTCATCCTCCATCGCCGTCGTCAGAATCTAGATCCTTGGATCTGTGTTGGGTTTGCTAATTGAGGTCTCATTGGATTTGATTCGTTTTTACCATTATTTTGGGTCGACTAAGACTTGGTTTACCATTGTTTTGGGTCAATTAGGACTTGGTTTACCATTGTTTTGGGTCGATTAGGACTCTAATTCGTGTTTTACCATTGTTTTGTGTCGATTAAGACTTGGTTTACCATTGTTTTGGGTCGATTAGAACTTGGTTTACCTTTGTTTTGGGTCGACTATGACTTGGTTTATCATTGTTTTGGGTCAATTAAGACCTTGTTTACCATTGTTTTGGGTCGATTAGGACCTGATTTACCATTGTTTTTGGTCGATTAAGACTTGGTTTACCATTATTTTGGGTCGATTAGGACTCTAATTCGTGTTTTACCATTGTTTTAGGTAGATTAAGACTTGGTTTACTATTGTTTTGGGTCAATTAGGACTTGGTTTACCATTTGGATGTTCATGTGATAGTAGAACTATTAAATGTTGTAATACTATTAAAACTGGTATTACTGAGAATCGTGAGTTATTAGTTAAAATATGGTGGACAACAAGTGTTACTGAATAAGGTTTTTGATGTTGTTTATGCAGGATATAATCAACAACAACTCGTCGAAGGACGTGAAACAAAAGACGGCCTAAATAAGGACTTCATGGTTGTTAGTTGGAAGTTGTTGTATAGTTTTATTGTATCTTCACCTTTTGTTTTTTGTATGACATTGTCTCTAATTTGTAAGATATGTATGTACTATTTATTTGGGTATATGTTGTATAACTATTTGTCATATTTGTTTGATGATAGGTACTAAGAGAAATGTGAAATTTGTAAAATTATAACAACAAGTATCATTCTAACAAAATATAAATTAATCAACATATTAATGCATAAAACTACAAGAATTATAAGTTAATCGAATTATATGTTAATCGACTTAATGGGCATATAATGGAAAAAACTACACAATAATGTTCTTATACTTTTAAGATCACTTTGTAACTAATAACCAAATAAGTAAGAATTTTTTAATCACAATTTTAAACAAATTATTGTATAACACAATCATAATTACATGTTAATCAATTTATAGCAATTGTAAAACTATAAAAACACAATTTTAGCTTATGTAATACTAAATAAACTGAAAAACAGATAAAGTAGAACTATGTGCAAATTCCGTAAAACTAATATCTTAGGTAATACTATGTGCTATTTTTGCGCCAAAAATCATATCTTCTCTTTCTTCTGGTTCTATGTATTTGTCTCTCATATAAACCGATTTGACGTTTACGTTTCTCAAACTATTGTCAAATCACGTTTAATGCAGGGAAAACTAGCCGACTTAACCCCCACGCCATCATCATTACACCTTTGATACGGGCAAATCGTCACCGGTTTCGTGAATTGACTCAACCCTAAAAATCCTTTTTTAAATACTCGATGACCCCATAACCATCAAGCATAGAGAGAAGTTGAGATTCCGAAAAATCGACGAAAAACAGAGAGAAGCCCATACCCATCAAGCACATAAAGCATGGCTAACAGGAGATCGATTGTCTCTCTGCAACAACTCCCGATCGAAGTCCTCACCAAGATCGTCCAAAAAGTCGGTAAAGCTTCCTCCGCCGATTACTGCATCCTTAGAGCAACCTGCAAAATAATGAAAGAAGCTTCCAACAGTCCTGAAGCCCTCCATTCTCTTTGTCTCTCCTCGCTCCGTGCGCTTCATCACTCGGAGATTCTAGAAAAATGCCTAGAGCATGAGAACTACGTCGCATTCTTCGTTCGAGTTATTCTCTGTTACTTCGAAGACAATGATGAGGATAACAGAATGGCGTATTTATACCTTGCCGCGATTGGGGATGGCGATGATTTGATGAGGATAACAGAATGGCGTATTTACGGTCCTACAATAAGTTGTAATTTTATATACTTATTTTGGTTTTTTGGTAACTTAACCTATATTTCGATTTTAAAAAAAAATGTTAAAAGAAACTAATTTATAATGGGTTCATTTTAGATTTTCTTTGGCAATAAGGGTATATGAGACGATGAGCCTAAATTATTGTTCTCCTAATTCGGTGAGGCATATTGTCGAACATTAGATCTGCACCTCCTTCCCAAGCCAATCTATTCCCGTATTCACTAAACCTATTTCGAGGCCAAGTACACAAATTCATCAACTACAATTCCGAGTTTCTCTGTCATATCTTCAACAATGTCTCGGAGTTTCACCAGACTCTTCAAACGCTCTCCTTGGAACCATGACCTCGTAAAGCTTCTCTCCCTTTCCCACTTTTATGTTTGTTCTGTTTTAGTTAGATTTGGACAAGATATGGTTTAGTTAGTTTAATTGGTTTTGTAATCTCTGTTTTGCAGATAGACAAGAGAAGCTTTCGTTTGTTTTCATCTTCGGTAACCACTCCGTATTTGACGCTTGGCACTACGTTAAAGAATGATCTACCAGACGGTAGCGACATCAGAGATGTCCTCTTGTTTGATCCGACCAAGGAAGAGATGCTTACATTTCCAAACATAACTTTTCCAGAAGAGCTCGTTGATTCAAGACAGATAGGAAGTGCACGTGGATGGGGGATTTTCTCTAACGATCATGATCGTTCATTATATATCAGCGACCTTTATAATACCTTGGGCTCCAAGTCAAACCTCACAGTGATTCCTCTGCCTTCACTTGTTGCTGTACACTCTAACCAAACAAACGTCGTCTGGAACGTAGCAATTTCATCTTCTCCAAATGAGCAAGACTGTGTGGTTGCTATCAAGCTGTTGGATAGACAACTTAGTCTATGTAGACCACATTGTGACATGCGGTGGACTAATGTCGGGGAAATACTTGTTGAGAATAACTTGCAGAAGTTGGAAAACTCAAATCTGATGTATTCCAAGACTGAACGTAGATTCTACTTGCCTGGTCCTGGAGGCAACTCCTTGTACTCGTGGGATCTCCATTTGAAGAAGAACAAAACCCCTAAGCTCCATGAGTTACTCTTCCGAGACCTTCCTGAATTGGATGATTCCGAGTGGAAGCTTTTGGGTTGGTGTTGCAGGACGGAACACCTGGTTGAGTCAGCCTCTAGTGGTGAACGTTTTCTTGTTAAATGGTATATATTTAAGTTAGTATTGATTTTTTACATGGAATTGTTTCAATTGGCTTATATTGTTTGTTGTGTTGTACGAAGGTACGCACAACGCTTCTTCTCGTTGAGTCATGAAGGAACTAACTACACGACGAAGCGGTTCATGGTGTTTAGAGAGAAGAAGATGATGGAAGGAACATACATGTATTACACAGAGGACATTGGAGATGTGTGCATATTCCTTTCAATGAGTGAGGCTTTCTGCGTCGAGGCCAGTTCGTGCCCCGGTCTGAAGCCTAACTCCATTTATTATATAGGCCATGGATTTGGTATTTACAATATCGCTGACACAACAATCCATCATTTTCAAGCTCCTGAAGGTGCACCGACTTCTTTCAAAGACCCTTACTGGCTTCCTCCATCTTGTATTATATAGTGAGCCCTACCACATGGTTGTATGGTTCTGTGAACTGCATATTTCATTGATATGAGGGATGATCCCATTATATACAAGAGAAGCAGTAGGGTAAATCTGTTGTACAAATATTATGTAATATCAATCATTCCATATATACAAACTGTGACTGATAGTTTTGCCATAAGTGTATCCGTAATACGCCCCCTCAAGATGAAGGGGCCTTGGTCACTCTAATCTTAGTTGTTAGGCCATGAAATGGAATGCGTGATAGAGGTTTCGTGAGAACGTCTGCTAACTGATCCCAGGTCGAGATGTGGGAGACTCGGAGTGCGCCAGATTGTATCTGGTTCCTGATGAAGTGGTAGTCAAAGGCGATGTGTTTCATACGCGAGTCGAAGACCAAATTTGCACATAGATAGGTAGCTCCTATGTTGTCGCAGTAGATTATCGGTGCAGCTGTGATTGTGATCCCAAGTTCTGCGAGCAGTGATTGTATCCAACAGACCTCAGCTGAGGCATTGGCGACGGCCCTATATTCAGCCTCAGTAGAGGATCGTGCTATTACTTTCTGCTTCTTCGAGCACCACTAGACCAGATGTTTTCCTAAATACACAACATATGCATTGGTGGAGACATGGTCGTCTGTGTCCCCTGCCCAGTCCGCGTCGGAGAAAGCGTGGAGCATCAGTTTGTTTGAGCTTGAGAGAAAGATTCTGTGAGACGTTGTACCTGCAAGATATCGGAGCACGCGCTTTGCAGCTTGTCAGTGATCAGATGTTGGTTTATGCATGAATTGAGAGAGGCGGTTGACGGCATAAGAGATGCCGGGCCTGGTGAAACTCAGGTATTGGAGGCTGCCAATGACATAACGGTACTCTGTTGCATCCGGTAAGAGAGAGCCAGAGGTTAGAATGAGTTTCGGTGTCGTCGCCATTGACGTCGTGACAGGCTTAGCTGCGTGCATATTTGTTCTGTGTAGGAGGTCAGTGACGTATTTCTTCTGCGAAAGGTGAATACCCAAGGTGTTGCGTTTGACCTCAATGCCCAGGAAGTATGTTAAGTCACCAAGATCCTTGGTGGAGAATCGCTGAGAGAAGCTTCGGATTGTATGCTCCATCAAGTTTGTGTCGTTTCCTGTGACAATTATGTCATCGACGTATATGAGAATATAGATGACATAAGTACCTCGTCTCAGGATGAATAAGGAGGTGTCAGCCAAGAGTTCTGGAACCCAATGTGGAGCAGGTATGTCTTGAGTTCAAGGTACCAAGCTCGCGGAGCTTGCTTGAGACCGTACAGGGCTTTGCGGAGATGACAAACATAGTGAGGTTTCTCTGGGTCGACGAATCCTTGTGGCTGAGGTGTGAATACATCTTATGTCAATTTCCCTTGTAAAAAGGCGTTATTCACATCCAATTGCCGTATTTTCCATTTCTGTGAAGCAGCGATGCCAAGAACAATACGAATGGTGGTAGCTTTGACAACGGGGCTAAATGTTTCCGTATAATCGATGCCTGGTTCTTGATGGTATCCTTTGGCGACGAGACGAGCTTTATGCTTATCGATCAAACTGTCAGCCTTATATTTCACAGTGAATATCCATCTATTGCCAACCAATTTTTGAGAGGGTGAGGGAGGTACCAAATCCCATGTATGATTTTTGACTTGTGCATCGAATTCACTGCTCATGGCCCCTCGCCAGACTTGATGTTTGAGAGCTTCAGTAGCTGTCCTCGGTTCTAGTTCTAGCTCAGTTTGGGTTGTGTGGAGTGCGTATTTAGGGTTTGGTTTGCGGATGCCATGGGTTAATCTTGTGGTGGATTCGGTGGTGGTGGAGGTGGGTGGAGAGGTGACGGTGGTGATGAAGGAGATGGTATCGTCGATGTGGCCGAGGTGGTTTCAGAGGTGTGGGTCGTGTTTGTTGGTGGGCTATTTGGTATTGGGCTTGGTTGAGAATTATCTGGGGACATGCTTGGTTGAGAAGTGTTTGGGCTTGGTTCAGTAGAAGGCCCAGTTGAGTTATTGTTACCTGATCCAGAAAAGAGTCTATTGACTGTGTATTCGACGACGATGAATCGGAAGCCATTGCAGGTGAAGTGTCCACCTCGGGAGCCGCAGGCGGAGGTGGTTGTACGAATGGGACGGTCTCAATGGGGTCAGAAATGGAGGTTGGTGGATTAGCATCACTGGAGATTGTGGGTTTCTGAGCTGACAGAGACTGGAAAGGATATTGTGTTTCGTCAAATTGAACGTGACGGGAGGTGTAGATGCGACCGGATTTTGGGTCTAGACAGAGGTATTCGCTTTGGCACAAGGAGTAGCCTAGAAAGACACAGGGAATTGATTTTGGATCGAGCTTATGGTGGGTGTATGGTTTCAGCCATGAATAACAGAGGCTGCCAAAGGTGAGAAGTTTAGAGTAGTTTGGAGTGGAATTGAAAAGAAGTTGGAAAGGTGAGCGATTGTGAAGGATTTTGGTGGGTGATAGGTGTCTAGTTTTAATCATATTCTACTGCAAGTGCACATATATATGATTGTAGTATATAGGGTATCGAATCCACAGAGACTCCGGTTTCGATAGATTACGAACGAATGAGATTAAACTAAGAGAAAGCAGATGTAGTGAAAAAGCAAACAATAAAGTAAATCAGATAGCAAATTGGTTGTGAAAACAATTAACTTAAAGCGCTAAGTTTAGGGCGTTTTCAGGAAATCAGACAAGCAGATAAATTATTCAGTCAGGATCTAATTAAGCACAGTTCTAGAACTCAAAACACGGATATAGAATTAACCAACTGTCGTTGCGAGAATTCTCTAAGTCTAAGTGCAGCAATCCAAATTCCTTTGCAATTACTAACAGATTAAACCAGCATTAATTCCAAGTTCAATATGTTCATAATTAAACTAAACCAAATTCCTTTGCGAGTAATTTAATTGCTCAACCTAAATAGTTCAGATTCTAAACCACACTGTCGTGTCGTATTTAGCAACCTAATATCTAGATTCTAATTGATCAGGTTAGAACTAGCATTAAACACAATTTAGATCGAAGAACAAACAAGTTATGAATCCTTAACTGAATTAATTGAATCTAGCAAGTCATGAAATCCTATGTGAGAAACCCTAAACCTAACTAGGAATCTACTCAGACATAGAAGATGTAAACATAATCATATGATGAATAAATTGCATATAAGCTAATAAAGAAGTAAAGGGGTTCGAAATCTTCTCCAGAAAACAAGATGAAGTACATGATCAGATCAGCCCCCAAAATCTCTCTACAACTCTCAGCTCAAAGTATGAATGCTTGTCTCCCCAAAATAAAAGTCTAAAACCTAATTAATATAGCCTAATCACGTCTTGGGGCTTCTGTGTAATTATCTAGAACTTATGGGCACTTCTGCAAATACTTATAACTTCATTAACTCGGCGAGTCTGGCCCATTCGCGATGTGCATCGATCGATGCAGGTGTGCAACGATCGACGCAGTCTTCTGTTCTGGACAGTGAACTCTATCTCTCGGGTCTAAACTCCAAAATGCTCCCATTAGCTCCATAATCTCTACTTCTGCTCCAAACGTGCGTGTACCTAATAACACATGTAAAGGACTCAAAAGAAACACAAATAGACTCTAAAACAAACTTATATCATGGTCTAAAACTAGTAAAAACCATGATATATCAACTCCCCCACACTTAGCATTTGCTTGTCCTCAAGCAAAACAAAGAACTAGACATGGTGAAGAGGTTTGAAAACTTTCAGAAACTATTTTCATCTTACAAGCAATAGCACTCAGATTCCCCTTAGTAAATCCACATGAAAGATTTCACCT
The DNA here is from genome assembly GCA_030180135.1 of Orychophragmus violaceus. NCBI lineage: Eukaryota > Viridiplantae > Streptophyta > Magnoliopsida > Brassicales > Brassicaceae > Orychophragmus > Orychophragmus violaceus. The sequence goes on from CM058229.1 coordinate 23,177,986, forward strand.
GCAGACATCAAGACCAACATATACTTCCCCCACACTTAGCAATTGTCCTAAGTAAACTCCACAATCACATTCACGCATTCAAATTCATCCTACTGACTTCTGCGAGTATTTAAGTGCGGTCTCACCTAAGGAGTATCGATCAAAGGACACGTGGACTCTTACCTTGTCAGCTCTAGACCACCATACTATCTTTCTCTGGTCCCTTTCTTCTCTTTTCCCTTCCTTAACAACTGATTTTTCCCCACTGGGTATCATTTTATTTTTATTTTATCAGTCTTCTTCCCGTTTTGGGGTGTACTTTGGACACATTCCATGGATCGCACAGGAGGTAATAGTGGTAGATACCACTCCCGTGACCACTTCGGAGCTACTAGATCATCCTCAGTTTATTATTCTCTTTTTTTTTTTTACTTTATGGAAGGGGAGAAGGGAACCAAATAGGACATGTTAACAGGCTGTGTCAGAACTAACAAAGGAATCCGACTCAAGGTATTCCAAGCCCTTAGGTGAGAAAATTAAGTCAGTATTAAGATTGAAGTCAGTAAAAGGATCCTCTGATACCTGAAGCGATGCGGGTATCCTCAGTAGGCTGATCCGTGTCTCGGTTTTCTAATAGTCATAGATAATCTGCAACTTCATCCCAATGGTTACTTAAGTTCCTGCAAGTGCTACTAATCTTCTAAAAAAATCATTGTTTCTTACTTAAACTATTTTGACTCGATAAAACAAAATTTGAAAAACATACTGACTCTAAGAAAACAGAAAGATAATAGTCAGTAGCACCTCCCCCACACTTAAGACACACTGTCCCCAGTAGTGTCAAGCGAAGGATTGGTAAAAATAAAAATGTTAATGGATCGTGTTGAGTTCTGTCTGATTTTTACCTCTGTCGCGCCTACATCGACCGTTGCACTAGGTGCATCGACCGTTGTTGGACGATTTTTATTAGTGGTCGATCGTTGCTCAGGACCGCAACGATCGCTGCAATGCGATTTCTTTCGTGTTGTAACGATCGACACAATGGTGTGTCGATCGACGTACTGCGATTTCCGAGACCTGCAGAACAAAACTCACCGAAAACAGAAACAAAACGTAAAATCCTACAAAAACACTAAAATTTAAATGCAAAGACGAAAACAGTGGGTTGCCTCCCACTCAGCGCTTGTTTAAGGTCATTAGCTTGACCGGACGAACAAGATTTTTAGGCACCAGGAGGTTTCAACAGAGACTGTGAATGTCCCTGTGAAAGTCTCGTCATCCAAGGTGGCGTATAAGCATTCGGATCATGGGATCTCCCAAGGAAAGAGCCAACAGAATCAGGGTGGGAGCGAAGCTTGGGTGGGATATTGCGTTGTCCTGCATTCAAAGTAATGCGGTTAGGATGTTTAAGCTTAGATGATTTGTGCCTTACCTTTGGTGGAAATAAGATGTCTGGAGCTTTCTGCTTATGAGCAGTTGCAGACACTAAAGATGTTAGAGCAGGTGCAAGAGGAACCGCCATCTTCTTCTCTCCAATCACAGCTTCTAGTTCTATATCAACGCTGAAACTCTGTCCATCTATGGTGGATCTCTTCAACTTATCCATCTTGAACTGCAGAGGCTTATCTCCCAAGTGGAGATCAATCAATCCATGTCGTACATCAATCACAGCCCCAGCAGTGGCTAAAAGGATCTACCAAGCAGTAGAGGATCGTCAGGCTCAATCTCATACTTCAGTACCACAAAGTCCGTTGGAATGAAGTAATTTCCAACTCTAAGAGGGACGTTCTCAAGAATTCCTTCTGGATGTCTTTTTGACCGATCAGCTAGGACTAAAGAGATCCTAGTAGGCTGGAAGTTCAATAGTCCCAATCTCATAGCCACAGATTATGGCATGAGATTTATACTTGAGCCGAGATCACATAATGCCCTCTGAAATCTGTCTCTATAGATAGAACAGTCTATCATAAAACCTCCTGGATCCTTAAGCTTCTCAGGAATCCTACCATTAACTACAGCATCACACATTTCTGAGATCATCAAGCATCCTTCTTCTTCAGTCATGTCGCTAGAGAGGATGTCGTAACACATGTCTTTATCATGGGAGTGGTCTTAGTGGCATCAATCAATGGAGTTTCAGTTAGCCTTTCTCTCATTATCTCCATGCACTTTTCTAACTAAATCTCTCGCTTGGATTTCTTAGAGAAAGGAATCTTCGGTTTGTAGACTCTCTCTGTATCAGCATTCGGCTTCTCTGGGCAAACTGGCTGCTCACGCCCATGGTGTCGATCGACGCTAAAGTGGTGACGATCGACATTGACACTCGCAAGTTGTGTCGACCGACACACCTCTGTGTCGATCGATGCAAGGTGAACATTTTGAATTCCTCTCGGGTTTTTCAGCTCCAAAACTTCAGTTTCGTGATTCTGCTCAGCTTCTTCTTCTGCCAAAGCTGCTTTAACATGTTCTATCTGTATACCGGTTTCCACTTGCGTTATCCTAGCATCCAGATTGTCAAGTCTGCTTGTCAAAGTTTCCAATTTTCCACTCAGATCCTGATACATGAAGTCCATCTTTCCATTCAGATCTTGCGTCATCTTATTCTGTCCAAGAAGTAGCTGCTCAAGCATAGACTCAATTTTTGTCTGCTCATTAGTGGGAGGAACTTGGTGAGATGAATAGCCAGAATCATTCGATCTCGGAGCTTGTCTCTGTTGACTTATATATAATTCACCTCTGCAAATTCTTCAGCTACTGCATCAGATCGGATTTGCCTCTTCCTAACTACTATGTTGTGGACAGAATCCACCTTGTCCCTTAAATCAGCTATCTGCAAGCTATCATCTCTGCTACTAGATCTCTGCCTCTCCTTGTCAGCATTCTTGACACTATTGCTAGTTGTCAAGTTCTCAATAAGCTCTTTAGCTTCCTCTGGAGTCCTGGTATATAAGTTCCCATCACTTGCTGTGTCCATGGCTCTCTGATACCAAAAGTCCAAACCCCTGAAAAAGGCACATAAAAGTTGCACCTCAGAGAAACCATGGTGTGGACAATCTCTCTGGTACCTCTTGAATCTCATCCAAGCTGCCTTACAAGACTCTGTGGGTTGCTGCTTGAATGTAAATATGTCATGTCTAAGCTGCTCGGATAATGCATCGTCATAAAATGTCTAAGGAACTCCTTCTTGACTGCATCCCAAGTGGTCAATGATCCTGGTGCCAGCTGTCTCAGCCAATAAGCTGCATCTCCTTTAAGAGAGAATGGGAAGAGGTTACAGAAAGGATAATCAGAAGAAACTCCCTCAGCCTTGATACTGCTGGCCAATTCCTCAAATGTGTCTATGTGATCCATAGGATGCTCGCTAGAAAGACCATGGAACTGATACTGTCCAACCAATGCGTAGTACTCTGGTTTTAGCCTAAACTCAGCTCTGGTGAACGGAGGTGGTCGAATCGCAGACCGATTAGCATAGAATATATATGGTCTGTTATAATCGGCAAGTGTTTTCTTCTGACCATCCTCTTGTTGTGTAGGTTCCGCGCCCACGGCAACCTCTGGTATGATGGGGTTTCCTTCCCCATCCAGTTTCTGACCTTTCGCGTTACATACATAACCCTCCTGGTCTCGTAAAATGCCGTTCTCGCCGTGAATCAGAATCACAGGCTCCATAGAGAAAAACCCTGCTAAATGCTCAAACTCTCGGTATCACTGATTTCGCTTTGTGTCGATCGATGCAAGAGAAGCGTCAATCGATGCAGGCTCGAAGATGCGACGATCGACACACAGGACCGTGTCGATCGATGCAGGGCGATCAGGCGTACCTGAAACGCAAGAAAAAGAAAAATTAGTAACCAAAAGCAAAAATAAAAATCCTAGTCTAAACCCTAAGTTCAAATCTATCGAAGACTCAAAAGAGTCCCCGGCAACGGCGCCAAAAACTTGATAGGTGTCTAGTTTTAATCATATTCTACTGCAAGTGCACAGATATGTGATTGTAGTATATAGGGTATCAAATCCACAGAGACTCCAGTTTCGATAGATTACGAACGAATGAGATTAAACTAAGAGAAAGCAGATGTAGTGAAAAAGCAAACAATAAAGTAAATCAGATAGCAAATTGGTTGTGAAAACAATTAACTTAAAGCGCTAAGTCTAGGGCGTTTTCAGGAAATCAGACAAGCAGATAAATTATTCGGTCAGGATCTAATTAAGCACAGTTCTAGAACTCAAAACACGGATATATAATTAACCAACTGTCGTTGCGAGAATTCTCTAAGTCTAAGTGCAGCAATCCAAATTCCTTTGCAATTACTAACAGATTAAACCAGCATTAATTTCAAGTTCAATATGTTCACAATTAAACTAAACTAAATTCCTTTGCGAGTAATTTAATTGCTCAACCTAAATAGTTCAGATTCTAAACCACACTGTCGTGTCGTATTTAGCAACCTAAGATCTAGATTCTAATTGATCAGGTTAGAACTAGCATTAAACACAATTTAGATCGAAGAACAAACAAGTTATGAATCCTTAACTGAATTAATTGAATCTAGCAAGTCATGAAATCCTATGTGAGAAACCCTAAACCTAACTAGGAATCTACTCAGACATAGAAAGTGTAAACATAATCATATGATGAATAAATTGCATATAAGATAATAAAGAAGTAAAGGGGTTCGAAATCTTCTCCAGAAAACAAGATGAAGTACAGGATCAGATCAGCCCCCAAAATCTCTCTAAAACTCTCAGCTCAAAGTATGAATGCTTGTCTCCCCAAAATAAAAGTCTAAAACCTAACTAATATAGCCTAATCACGTCTTGGGGCTTCTGTGTAATTATCTGGAACTTATGGGCACTTCTGCAAATTCTTATAACTTCATTAACTCGGCGAGTCTGGCCCATTCGCGATGTGCATCGATCGATGCAGGTGTGCAACGATCGACGCAGTCTTCTGTTCTGGACAGTGAACTCTATCTCTCGGGTCTAAACTCCAAAATGCTCCCATTAGCTCCATAATCTCCACTTCTGCTCCAAACGTGTGTGTACCTAATAACACCTGTAAAAGACTCTAAAGAAACACAAATAGACTCTAAAACACACTTATATCATGGTCTAAAACTAGTAAAAACCATGATATATCAGTGGGCATTCGATTTATGAGGTAGACTGCGGTGGTAAGAGCATACGTCCAGTAAGTTTTTGGGATTGAGGCTCGGGTTAGAAGAGAGAGACCTGTCTCGACGATGTGTCGATGACGTCGTTCGGCCATCCTGTTATGTTCAGGGGTATGAGGAGGTGTGGTTAGATGAGTGATTCCGGACAGAGAGAGAAAGTCGCGGAGAGCGATGTACTCACCTCCATTGTCGGAGAAAAGAGTTCCTACCTTGGTTTGGAATTGATTTTCGGCTAGGGATTTGAAGCGAATGAAGGTGTCTTTAACTTGTGATTTAGGACGAAGAGGATAGAGCCAAACATATCAGTTATAGTGATCAACAAGGAGAATGTAATATTTGTAGTTATCAATCGATGTGATTGGTGAAGTCCAAACATCAGAGAAGATTATTTGAAGTGGTCGAGTCGAAGAGATTGTAGTTTCTGAGAAGGGAAGTTTGTGACTTTTATTGATGAAACAGTCATTGCAACCAAAAGTTTGAGATAAAGCAGAAACAACAGGTAAAGAAAACTGAGAAATGATGGTTTTAAGAACTGGAAGAGAGGGATGGCCAAGGCGTGTATGCCATTCTGAGAGGGATGCTTTTGGATGCGAGAAAGTATGATGGATTTGAGGATTCGTTGGCCATTCGTACAGCTCTCCTCTAGTACTGCCTTGGAGTAACCGGGTTCCCGAGTGAAGATCCTTCACCTGAAAGGTTTGTGGAAAGAATTCCACAGAGACACCGTTAGAATTGCACAGTTTGTAAATAGATAACAGATTCTTATGTATTTGAGGAACATGGTCACATGGAGGACATTGTTGAGAAGAAGAGGTTTAGAGTTGGTAAAGAGATAACCAGAGCCGGTGTGGGTGATAGGAATACTTGAACCATTACCGAGGACAACTTCACCAGATCCGTTGTAAGGCTGGTGAAGGGAGAGATTATGGAGATCCGAGCTTATGTGGTGTGTGGCACCGGTGTCGAGAATCCATGGTGCAGCGTTGACGGATCCTATGTTGACAACCATGTTTGCGCGTTGCTGCTATGGTGCAGGAGGATACGCCGGTGTCGGAAGCAGAGGTGCACTTGGACTTGGCATAACATTCTGGAGCTGTGGGCAACGTTTTGCTGAGTGCCCCTAGACGTTACAGAACTAGCATTTACCAAGGTATGGTCTTGGTCCTTTGTTGTTGTTGTTACGTTGATAGTTGTTGTTCCTTTGATAGTTGTTCTGCCATGGTTGATGTTGTCTGTTGTTGTTGCGGTTGTTGTTAGAACGTCCGCTTGCAAAGTTTGCCGTTACTAGAAAGCTCTATGCAGGAGTGGACTGGAGTAGCTTTGTCTCCTGTTTCAAAAACTTCTCGTGCAGCTCAGTCAGGGAAGGTGGAGTTTCACGGCCCTCGGTTTGGTCGACGATGATCTTGTATTCTTCTGGCAAGCCCGCAAGTACAATCTCGAGTTGATCTTCATGGTCCATGACCTTTCCCAGTATTGCTAGCTGGTCAAAGCGAGTGATTAGACCTTGCATATACTCATCAATGGTACGGTTACCTTTTGTCCACTTCTTGAGTTGAAGTTTGAGTTGTTGAATGTGACCGCGGCTTGGTTTCGCATATGTTGCAGCAAGCTTGGACCAGATCGCAGCCGATGTGTTGTCCCGAGACAGAAGTGGCTGGGTTGTGATGGTAATTGCTCCAAGTAGAGCACTGAGGATGAGCTTGTCTTGTCTTTTCCACAGGCCAAACTTCGGATTTGTGGTGACAGTTCCATCAACTGTGATGGTTTCTTCGGGAATTGGAGTGGACTCATCCATGTATGCATCAAGCTCATATCCTTCTAAGAGAACTTTGACCTGTCTACTCCACATCAAGTAGTTGTCAGAGGTGAGTTTTGTTACATTCGTCATATTGACGTTGAGAAGGGAGGTGGGATGAACAGCGACAAGTTCGGATTATGTCCTGTTGGTGTTAACATTTGAGGTATCATCAGAGGCAAACATGGCGATTTGAAAGAGTTACGAAGGAGAGAAGAGAGGTAGAAGAAGAACATATTTTTGGAGAAGAAAATTTTTTGATGGCTAGGTCGTAATAGGCTCTGATACCATATGGTTCTGTGAACTGTATATTTCATTGATATGAGGGATGATCCCATTATATACAAGAGAAGCAGTAGGGTAAATCTGATGTACAAATATTATGTAATATCAATCATTCTATATATACAAACTGTGACTGATAGTCTTGCCATAAGTGTATCCGTAATAGACTGTACGTTGTCTATCTCTATTCTCTTTTATCAAAGCCTTTTATACCGTCAAGAGAGAGTGTCATTAAATTGATTTCGTATTTAGGTGATGTATCAAACTAGAAATGGATTCCAGTCACAATATAAGCACATAAGCCGGCAAATGAGTTCATCATAGGTATCGAAAATTTCACGACTAGCACACATAAATCTTAAAACTATTGGACAAAGACAAGTGCCCCAAATAAGTTTTTGCTCAGGACTTTTTTAATCAATCAAAGCATGAGAGTGCGAAGACGAACAATGATGTATCGTTTATGTTTAAAATAAGTTTCTACTATATTTGGATTTTCAAAACATTATTTGGATATCTACAATACTATATAATACATACATTTATCTTTTTATTAATTTTCACGTTAAGTGTTTGAGCTGATGAATAACTTATCCGATGTAATTTGCGATTTCGTGTGATAATGAGAATAATATGTATTGATTTTAAGTGTTTGAGTGGATGAATAATTTATCCGATGTAATTTGTGGTATCGTGTGATAATGTGATGAGAATAAAAAATTAGAATAATATTGTATTGATTTTCATAATGATAACATTTGAGATATATACATTTGTATAGAACCAATGTTTATACTAAATCTTGACTAACAAAATCATATAAAGTTATTTACAAGTCAACATAATATATTATTATAACTTCTAAAATATTTTGGATCTTTATAGATCCTCTTGTATTGTGTAAATGAGTAATATGACAGCCGCGGCATTACAATATATCCATAACATCTTTATATTAGTTGAGAAATGATTATGGCCTTATATTCACTTTCAAAATGGTTTATTATTAATTTATCATTAATAAAATTAAGTTAATTACTGTATTAGCCATTATTTATATTAAAATTTTTATTTTATTTAAGAAAAATACAATCTAATAAAAAATAAGATGATAAATACGAAAATACTTTTTGAGTTATAGATTTACTTATTGATAAATATGATTGTTGTGAATAATATTTTTATATAATAAAATCATAATAAAATCATATTATTTATATAAATTTGAATTTGGATATAAATATAAATTTTTTTAAAAAATTGGCCTTATATTCACTCTCAAATTAGTTGATTACTAATTTGCCATTAATGAAATTAAGTTAATTACTGTATTAGCCTCTATTTATATTAAAAATTTTATTTTATTTTAGAAAAATACAATCTAATTAAAAAATAAGATGAAAAATACGAAAACTATTTTTTGAGTTATATATTTACTTATTGATAAATATGATTGTTGTAAATAATAAGATTTTTAATAATAAAATCGTATTATTTATATAAATTTGAATTTGGATAAATATAAACAATAGTTAATATGTATACTAATGTTTATACATATATAATTTAGTTTATTATAATTAATATAAAAATATATTTACAGAGTAAAATTTAAATATTTCTATATATATAATTTTAGATAATAATTTCTTTTGTTGCAATTAATTTAAATTTATATATAAACTATAAAATACTTTAATAATAAATTAAATATAATAAATTTTATATTATATTTAATTATAATTAATATTAAATTGATAATCTTTTAAAAATATATTTATTAATGGTTCTCCTCGCACCAGTAAATCGTACTAGTTAATATTAAGCATAGTGAAAAAGGAGTCGACTAAGATGTGAGATGGGTGTGCATATTCTATACTTTTTGTTCTAATCTCAACTTTTTTTTTTCTTTTTTTCTTTTTTGTCAACCTTTTTCTTTTTTCTTTTCGTCTTCGTGCAATCCAAACACATTTGTAAACATTCTATCATCTCAAAAAGAAGTGAAAAGAAGTTCACCAAACACCAAAAATGTAAAAGTAAGTAAGAAAGAAAGTAGACAAAGAAAGGAGGTGTCCATTGAGTCAATCACTTTCAAAAGGAAAAGCAAACCCACATGATCTTGCTTCCGGATATATATTCAAAACACACTTCTTTTGTCAAAGTGAAAACACACTTCTCTTAGTTATTATCCTTTCACATTCTGTATTTTATTAATCGTACTAATTTCCTTTTTAAAACGTGTGTGTTATATATACCCTTATTTGAGTCAAAGAAGTTTTGTGAAATGGATCAATAACTTATTAAGGTATGTCATTTTCTCAAAACATATTCTATATGTTTTATTGAACTAACATTGGTTGTGTCCTTATTTTGATTACTAATATGATATATTTTCGAAATATAACTAATCAGAAAAAGAACAAGGCAGTAGGATCTGAAATCCAACAGGATGCGTCATTATATATACATTGTAAAGGATCCAAACTAATGTCATCAAATTTTAATTATTTCTTTTTGAATTGACTTTTGATGCACTCAACGACAACAAAATGAATGAAAAAGTTAACACCAAAAAAGACAATAGGAAAACACACAAACTGCAAAGATAATAAGTTGGTTCTGATAGTTGTTGAGTTTGGACCCGTACTAGTATTTTTTATTATCATTTAATTTATAGAAAATTTTATATACAATGAATCTTGATTGATAAATTTAGATTAGAACTAACTAGTCATACTATAAATCTTTTTAATATAATAGAAATTAGCATTCGATCATTTTAACTAACCAAATTATTTATTGACTTAGTCCAATATAATATTGATATCAAAATCTTTTTTTATATTAAATATATGATAAAATGATGCATAGTCAATTAATGGTCTGTCATGCATACATGGACAAAACCTATGATATATACAAGGGTGATTTAAATTAATATACATGAATGATACATTTATTAGGTCTGAAATTAGAAAAGTAACAAAGAGAAACAAAATTATCTCACAATTATCCTTACAATTTTATATTAATTACAAAAATACCATTGAATACATTAATTACCATGGTACTATTCATACTAAACAACATTATCGTACAATAATAATATACGAATAAAAATATCAGATAATTATAACGTGCTAACAATATTATCTAATAGTAGTAACATGCTAACAATAATTTTTTACTTGTTGTCATCAAATTACCGTTTAAACATGTTAACTGATCATAGAAAAAAATCATGTTAAATTATTTAGTGTGACAAAAATATATATAATTATCGTGTTAATTCAGTTACACTATAAGAAAACAGGTTTTTTGCGACTACGAGTTGCGACTGAATTTATAGTCGCTAAATATTGCGACTATTTAGCGACTAAGTTGCGACTAAGTTTGCGACTAATAGGGTATAGTCGCTATTTAGTCGCTAATTTGCGACCACAACTTATCAGTCGTTATATAGTCGCTAAATAGCGACTATATAGCGACTAAATTCGGCGGGTCGCTAAACGGTTTCTTATTTAGTCGCAAAAAGTCGTTACAAACACGTTTATATTGTGCCACGCGTGTTGGACCTAATTTGTAACTAATTTTTGTGATATAGTCGCTAAATAGTCGCAAATATTTAAAACCTTAAACATTATCCTTCAAACCCTATACCCTAAACCCTAAAACTCCAAATTATAAACAAAAGTCTAATAACTAAAACTATAATTACTATATAAGATATAAAATTAAGTACAACACTTAAAACTTTAAACATTATCCTTCAAACCCTATACCCTAAACCCTAAATAAACCCTAAAACTCTAAATTATAAACAAAAATCTAATAACAAAAACTCTAATTACTATATAATATATAAAACTAAGTACAACACTTAAAACCTTAAACATTACCCTTCAAACCCTATACCCTAAATAAACCCTAAAACTAAATTATAAACAAAAAACTAATAACAAAAACACTAATTACTATATAATATATAATATTAAGTACAACACTTAATCAATAAAACTCCAATTACTATATAACATATAAAATTAAGTACAACACTTAAAACATTAAATATTACCTTTCAAACCCTATACCCTAAATTCTAAATAAACCCTAAAACTCTAAACTATAAACAAAATCTAATCAATAAAACTTCAATTACTATATAACATATAAAATTAAATACAACACTTAAAACCTTAAACAATATTACCCTTCAAACCCTTTACCCTAAACCCTAAATAAACCCTAAAACTAAATTATAAACAAAAATTTAATAACAAAACACTAATTACTATATAATATATAATATTAAGTACATCACTTAATCAATAAAACTCCAATTACTATATAACATATAAAATTAAGTACAACACTTAAAACATTAAACATTACCTTTCAAACCCTATACCCTAAACTCCAAATAAACCCTAAAACTCTAAACTATAAACAAAATCTAATCAATAAAACTCCAATTACTATATAACATATAAAATTAAGTACAACACTTAAAACCTTAAACATATCCTTCAAACCCTATACCCTAAACCTTAACTAAACCCTAAAACTCTAAACTATAAACAAAAACTAATTAATAAAACTCCAATTACTATATGACATATACAATTAAGTACAACACTTAAAACCATAAACATATACCCTTCAAACCATATATCCTAACCTTAAACATACCCTTTAAACCATAAAATCAAATTTAATCATTTTACTTAATATTTATGCTCATTTTAATTATTTTAAAAATTTTTAACACTTTTAAAATTTTAATCTCTTATACTTTCAAGTTTAACATTTTTTTTTTAATTTTTTTAATCATTTTTATCATTTTAAAACCATTTTTAATTATTATATATGAATTAAACCCACACAATTTTTTTATTGGTTAAGAGCTTCATCACATGGATCACAAGGTGGACCGTTGATTAAAATAATCTACGGCTCATATTACTTTTTACTATATACACAGATCAGGTTTCCAACCATTAGATTAGCCTCTATTAAATCTGAGCCGTCGATCTGTTTTTACTTTTTCTTTTTCTTTTTCTTTTATTTTTTTCTTTTTTTTCTCCTCTTCTCTCCCTTCTCTCCCATCTTCTTCGAACTTGCTTCAACCTCTCTGTCCCTTCACCTATTTTCATTTTCACAGATTCATGTTCTCTAAAATCTAATGGCGACCTTCAAAATCTGACCGCCGTCGCATCTCGCCGTGGACTCACCTCACCGCCGTCCCATTTCGCAGCCACAACACCGCCGTCGCATCTCCCGAGACATCTTGCCGCCGTCGCATATCCCAGCCATCTCGCCGCCGTCGCATCTCGCCGTGGGCTTATCTCACCGTCGTCGCATCTCCCAGCCATATCGCTGCCGTCGCATCTCCTGAGACATCTCGTCGCCGTCGCATATCCCAGCCATCTCACCGCCGTCGCATCTCCCGAACCATCCCATCTCCCGAGCAGTCGCATCTCGCGGAGCCGTTGCCGATTCATCTCCTTCCCGCCGCGTCCCTTCTCGCCAAGCCATCGCAGCCATCGTCGCTTCCCATCTCGGCGATTCATTAGGAAATGTATATATATGTATATATATGTACGTATATGTATATATATACGTATTTCTTTTGTTTTTGTATTTCCCATGTATTCCTTTGTTTTTGTTTTTGTTTATAAATAAAAAATATTTAATATTGAATGATATTTTTTTGTATTTTTGTATTTTTTGGAATGTATTTGTTTATAGATTAATATATTAATTATTATATAATTAGTAAATATTAAAATTAATATTTTATTATTATTATTATTAGTCGCTAATTAGTCGCTAAAATAACCACATTTCAGTCGCAAGTTAGTCGTTCATAAGTCGCTAAATTTAGCGACTCAGTAGCGACTAATTATAACAAAATATATATAGTCGCTAATTAGCGACTAATATAGCGACTAATATAGCGACTAATAAAATTAGCGACAATAGATTAGCGACTATGTTTTGCGACTAAATAGCGACTATTTACGCAGTCGCTAAAAGCCTGTTTTCTTGTAGTGTTAGCGTACCATAGTCAAACAGTTATCACACTAAATAAGTTATCACTCTCTCGTCATCATCACGTCCATCTAGCATCTTCTTCTTCTTTTCCTTCTCCTTCTTCTTCTTCCTTCTTCTTCTTCTCTTCTCTTCTTCCTTCTTCTTCTCTTCTCTTCTTCTTCGTGTGAAATATAGGAAAGAGAAAAAGATAATTGTAACTGTGTTAGATTTTAAGGGTATAATAAATTTTTAAATAATGAATAATACTCATGAATAGTTTGTCATGAGAAAGAACTAATTTATGCAACATCCATACATATGGATTGCAATTTCTCTACATACAATGGTCTATTAGGATAAAGAACATATATATTTGTTTGTCAATGAACATAAGACGATTCAGTTATACAAATCAATGGATGAAGACATACATAAAAAATTATATATGACGGTTTAACACGAACACTTGGTGTCACATGTTGGCATTTGTGTTAGTATAACATATATATATATATATATATATATATATATATATATATATATCAAACAAAGATAAGATCCATTGACTCTCTTTTTATATACTTAGAAACGTTCTCTAACCAAAGTCCATTTTCAGATCTACTTTTCAATTTTTGAATTCTCCAGCCTCCTTCTCCACCATTCTAACCCATCTCCGACATCTTCTTGTACCGTCACCACTACCTCACCTATATTCCGATTTGCAAAAGTGTTTTTCTTCCCTGTGTGGAAGGCAACCTTTTCTCTTGCCACAACCATTCCCCAGCCTTGTATGTCTGCTCTCTCACTCATCTTTTAGTCGCCGGAGCTCCATGAGCACTTTCTCCGTAGCCACCTCTGTGCTCCGCCTCGACGTACTCTCTTTAACAGCCGGTGCTCGCTCCTTTCTCGCCCCGCTCCGGAGAACCATTCTCTTCAGATCCTCCTGTCAACACATCTCGAGCTCTCTTCATTCGGTTTCGTCTGCTTCGCCTCTTTCGTCCGCAAATCACACCGTCAACTTCGTGTAAAGCCTGCGGCATCGTTTTTGCTCCTCGTTGACAGATCTTTCTTCCCTGTGTGGAAGGAGATTCTGCTCACATAGCCTCTCTCCGTTCTCACTCTACCTCTAATCGTGTACTTTCTCCGCTGCAATCTCTCCTCCGTCTTCCTCTTCCGGTGAAGCCCGTGACTCTTTAGATCCAAGCTTCTAGCTCAGTTGGCTTTTTGTCCATTGGTGGTCGTCGTCGGAAGCATCTCGAAGAAGACCGTGGACCTTACGGTCGACAGTGTTTCTCCATCGAAGAAATTTAATTTATATAAATGGCCTTTGATATCCATAGCTAAAACAAGAAGATGACGGATCTGGATCTTGACGATGATTAACTAAAAGTTAGAGGAGGTGGGCCAAAATTTAGTGGAGGTGGGTGATGAGGACATCCAACCAAGTATTGATCCACAAACCATACCTGAGGTCAAGGAAGCTCCAATGACTCGATCTAGGACAAGGAGACTCCGGGAAGGATTCAACACAGCAGTAGAGAACCTCATGAACTCAATGAAACTTGGAGACTACCTCAAGAATGAGTCCAAGAAGCAAGAGGCATTAGAAGACACCAACATAAGCGATTTGGACATCATAGGAGGCTTAGACTGTTTAAGCATCAAGGAAGCTGAACCTTCTCATCCAGAACACCCGAATGAAGGCAGCTCGGAGGACACTAGCTTCACCAGCATGAAGCACCTTCCAAAGACACGTTCAGGAGAACCATGGGCCGGACAATGCCAAGTCTTTACCATCCGGCCCAGCCCATGCTAAGTCCGAGAGTTGGTGGACTTTCTTGCACTCTTTTTCCCTTGGGTGGTTTTATCCCAAAGTGGTTTTACTCCCAAGGTTTTTAATGAGGCAAGTCGGCCCACCCACACCCATAGCTCAAGGATTGGCCGCCAAGGAAAGATTACACACTTTCCTTTCTTGTCTAACTCGGTTATTCTCATTCAATTCCGAGATCATTTGTTTTTCCTTTTTCTAACTTTTCAATTCTGCATTTAAACATATCTTGTATCATTGAGAAAGTCACCTTTTGACATATCAATAAAAATATTGCGTTTTCAGCCTTTGAGCAGCCGCAGCCTGTTCTAAGTTTTGCTTGTGTTCATTGTGTGTGATTCACAAAGAGGACAAGTGTTTGTGAAGTATCAGAGACCAGTTCATCATCTCTGTGGTGCCTTCGATCCACCAGCCTTACCATCATCTGATTCAATAGGAGAGAGCGTCAAAGCCAGCCTATTCAATCCCATCCCTTACACACGACCATACCTTGAGTAACAGGAGAGAGCGACATAGCCAGTCTGTTTCTTCCATCAACCACCTTGTGAGGCTCCTGCTTTGAGTCTTACACCATCTGGTATCAGAGCCAAAGGTTCCTGCCTTTGGTTTTCTATCTCTTATTTCTTTTATTTTGTTGGGTTATTGCTTTTGATTGAATCTAAAATCCAAAAAAAAAAAAAGGTTTGCTTTGTTCTTTGCTTCTGTTTTTGTTTAACCCATAAGAAAACCCAATAAAAATCATGTTCTTAGTTCCCTGGTCGAATTTTTCTCTGAGGAATTAGTAGTTTTCCTGTTTTGATTCTGTCTTGCTAGTTGTGTTATTCCATAACATCCAGAAAAGTCAAAAAAATTTTGTTAGTTTTCCAATTTTCTTTCTCTTGCTTGCACCGATTTCTGTCTTGTGTTACACATTACTGTCTTTACTTTTGTTTTACGCTATTATCAATTATGTGGTACCTTGATAGCTTGTTGTTTTTGTTGAGTGCAATAAGAACCGGTTAAGACAAGGATAGATACCATGGGAGATGAAGGAGGACAGCCCGTTGATCCTATCATACAAATGATAACTGCTCTTAGAGAAGAGATGAGGAACATGAACCAGCAAGTTGGCACAATGCGCCAAGAGTTTGGTGAGCGTATAGGACGCATAGAAGCTCCACCTAGGAGAGGACCAATCCGAGGAGCACCTATACCACCAAGAGAGCAAGCTGGAGATGAAGATGATGATATGCCGGACTTAGAGGAGGATAGGCAACCGCCTGACCCCTTTAGACGTCCACAGCCAAGGCGTCAAGATCCTCTATGGAGGAACCCAGCCCGAGAAGGTGAGGCTAGAGAAACAAACCGTGATATTAAAGTAACCCCTCTACTTTTTGCAGGAAAGTCAGACCCAGAGGCATACATGGATTGGGAAAGAAGGCTAGAGCATATCTTTGAGTGTTATGGCTATGGAGAACACAAGAAGATTGATGTTGTTGCTGCACAACTCACTGAGAACGCGTTAGCTTGGTGGGACAGAACTGTAGCTGAAAGGAGAAGGCAACGCTTTGGACCAGTAGCCACTTGGAGTGACATGAAATACCTTCTTCGACTTAAGTATGTCCCTGAACATTATCATAGAGACTTACAAAAGCGGTTCCGTAAGTTGTCACAGGGTACAAGAAGTGTGGATGAGTATTTTGAGGAGTTTGAGAAGCTCATGAACTCACTGGAGTTAGAGGAATCCGAAGAAGCTCTCATGGCACAGTTCATTGATGGTCTACAAGAACGCATTGCTAGGAAGGTGGAGAGAGCTCAGTATGGTGGTCTACATGAGTTGTTGCATCTTGCTGTCCAAGTAGAACAACAAATCAAGCGTAAGACAGCCATGACAAGTCGCAGCAAACCAACATAACCATGGGCTGCAAGTAGCTCCAAACCATTTGAAAAAGGAAAGGCAGTGGAGATTGACTCAAGGTTCAAGGGCAAAACAGCCGAGGCTCCCAAGCACAACCGGCCAGAACAAGGTAAGTTCCCTAACACTAATCAGAGGACTCGTGACATAACTTGTTTTAAGTGTCAAGGCAGGGGACACATGGCTAGAGAGTGCCCAAACCAGAGAGTAATGATTATCCACAACAATGGAGAGTATGAATCACAAGATGAACTTGAGGATGATCCAAACGAACCAGAGGAAGAGCTTGCATATCCTGACGTTGGAGAGTTGCTTGTGACCAGGAGGATATTAAGTGTCATGATCAACCCTGAGGAGAAAGCTCAAAGAGAAAACATCTTTCACACTAGATGCACTGTCAAGGACAAGGTATGTAATCTGATCATTGATGGGGGTTCATGTACTAACGTGGCTAGCAAGCATATGGTAGACAGGTTAGGTCTTGTTAAGACCAAGCATCCAAGACCGTACAGGCTGAGATGGCTCAATGATGAGACAGAGCTGAAGATTTCAGAACAAGTCATTGTTCCATTCAGTGTGGGGAAGTACCAAGACCAAGTTACTTGTGATGTAGTACCCATGCAAGCTGGACATCTCTTGCTTGGCCGACCATGGCAGTATGACCGAGCCACAAGTCATAATGGACGTACTAACCAGTACACATTCTTGCACAAGGATCGTAAGTTCACCCTTGCACCTCTTACACCATCTGAGGTACATGAATTACAAGTGCATATGAACAAGGAAAGTGAGTCTAGCAAAACCAGTCTCTATATATCCAGTGGAGCTGTTTGCAAAACTCTTAGTGCCAAACGCACTGTGCTACTAATGTTGTTTAAAGAGTGTTTGAGTTCAGGTTTAGGTGAGCTTGAGTTACCTCCTGGAGTACAGGATGTGTTAGACAGGTTTCAAGACATCTTCCCTGAAGAACTTCCACCTGGTTTGCCTCCAATCCGTGGGATTGAACACCAAATAGATCTTGTACCTGGTGCAGCCTTACCTAACAAGCCAGCATACCGTATGAACCCTGAGGAGACTAAAGAGCTCGAGAAGCAAGTGAGAGACCTCATGGAAAGAGGGTACATCAGGGAGAGCCTCAGCCCTTGTGCTGTGCCAGTACTCTTAGTACCCAAGAAGGATGGATCATGGAGGATGTGTGTGGACTGCATGGCAATCAACAACCTAACAATCAAATACAAGCACCCTATACCTCGTTTAGACGACATGTTGGATGAGCTAAGTGGTTCTACCATCTTCTCAAAGGTGGAATTGAAGAGTGGTTACCATCAAGTTAGAATGCGAGAAGGAGATGAGTGGAAAACCGCATTCAAGACAAAGCAAGGATTGTATGAGTGGTTGGTTATGCCTTTTGGTTTAACTAATGCCCCAAGTACATTCATGCGACTCATGAACCAGGTTCTTCGTGCTTACATAAGTAAATTTGTAGTTGTCTATTTCGATGACATACTTATATATAGCAAGAACCTAGATGATCATATCTCACATCTTGAACTAGTGCTCAAATCACTTCGGAAGGAAGGCCTTTATGCTAACCTAAAGAAGTGCACCTTCTGTACTAACAAGCTTGTTTTCTTAGGCTTTGTAGTAAGTGAACAGGGACTACAAGTGGATGAGGAAAAGGTCAAGGCCATTCGTGAGTGGCCTACACCAACAACCATCGGGCATGTAAGGAGTTTCATGGCTTAGCTAGCTTCTATAGGAAGTTTGTGAGGGACTTCAGCACGGTGGCCTCACCTCTTACAGCAGTGATAAAGAAGAATGTGCCATTCTCATGGGGACCAGCTCAAGAATCAGCCTTCAAACTGCTCAAAGAGAGGCTTACACAAGCGCCGGTTCTAGCCTTACCCGATTTTGAAGAGGTCTTTGAGGTAGAGTGTGATGCATCTGACATTGGAATTGGAGCTGTGCTACACCAGAGGAAGAAACCAATGGCCTTCTTCAGTGAAAATCTCAGTGGTGCTTCTTTGAACTACCCAACTTACGACAAAGAATTGTATGCATTGGTGCGAGCACTGGAAACATGGCAGCATTACTTGTTATCCAAGGAGTTCATCATCCACACTGATCACGAAACACTTAAGCATCTGAGGGGTCAGACTTCACTCAAGAGGAGACATGCTAAGTGGTTGGAGTTTGTAGAGACGTTTCCCTATGTAATCAAGTACAAGAAGGGAAAGGAGAATGTGGTGGCTGATGCCTTGTCAAGAAGGCATGCCCTGATAGCTACCATGGAAGCTAGGGTTCTAGGATTTGAGCACATCAAAGATCTATATAAAGATGATCCAGAACTAGGAGAGGCTTACCAAGCCTGTGGGAAAGGAGCATTCGGATCCTACTACCTTCAAGATGGGTTTCTATTCCGAGACAAGAGGCTGTGCATTCCTCAATGTTCAATGCGTGAGCTACTGCTTAAGGAGGCACATGGAGGTGGTCTTATGGGTCATTTTGGAGTGGACAAGACACTAGCGGTGGTGGCTGATTACTTCTTCTGGCCGCACCTCAAGAGAGATGTTGAAAGGCATTGTGCAAGATGTGTAACTTGTCACAAAGCCAAATCCAGGTTACACCCTCATGGACTTTATCTACCTTTACCTATTCCTAACGCACCATGGGTGGATATTTCTATGGATTTCGTGCTAGGGTTGCCTAAGATTAAACACAAAGACTCTGTCTTTGTTGTTGTGGATCGATTCTCTAAGATGGCTCACTTCATTCCATGTGACAAAACCAATGATGCCACACAAGTTGCTGATCTATTCTTCAAGGAAGTGGTGCGCTTACATGGTATACCAAGGACCATAGTATCTGACCGTGACACAAAGTTCTTGAGCCATTTTTGGAAAACATTGTGGAGGAAGCTCGGGACGAAACTTCTATTCTCCACAACTTGTCATCTTCAAACGGATGGTCAAACAGAAGTGGTAAACCGTACCTTATCTACTTTGCTTAGGGTCACTCTTGGTAGAAACTTAAAAACATGGTTAGAATGTTTGCCATTCATTGAGTTTGCATATAACCATGCTACACATTCTGCTACTAAGATGTCTCCATTTGAAATTGTGTATGGTTTTAATCCACTAACACCTCTTGATCTGTCGCCAATTCTCCAAGTTGAGCAAGTTAATCTAGATGGTCTCAGGAAAGGAGAGTTTGTAAAGAAGCTATATCAGAAAGCAAGAGACAACATTATCAAGAAGACAGAAGAATACAAGAGGCGAGCAGATAAAGGCCGCAAGGAGTTAGTCTTTGAGCCAGGAGAGTGGGTTTGGCTCCACATGAGGCCTGAGAGGTTTCCACAGAAAAGAAGCTCGAAGCTGGCACCTAGGGGAGATGGCCCCTTCAAAGTTCTAGAACGGATCAACAACAATGCCTACAAACTAGAACTCCCAGGTGAGTTTAATATTTCACATAGCTTCAATGTGGCTGATCTATCTCCATATGATGCAGATGATCCAGTTTTGAGGACAAAACCTTCTGAAGAGGGTGGGAATGATGAGGACATCCAACCAAGTATTGATCCACAAACCATACCTGAGGTCAAGGAAGCTCCAATGACTCGATCTAGGACAAGGAGACTCCGGGAAGGATTCAACACAGCAGTAGAGAACCTCATGAACTCAATGGAACTTGGAGACTACCTCAAGAATGAGTCCAAGAAGCAAGAGGCATTAGAAGACACCAACATAAGCGATTTGGACATCATAGGAGGCTTAGACTGTTTAAGCATCAAGGAGACTGAACCTTCTCATCCAGAACACCCGAATGAAGGCAGATCGGAGGACACTAGCTTCACCAGCATGAAGCACCTTCCAAAGACACGTTCAGGAGAACCATGGGCCGGACAATGCCAAGTCTTTACCATCCGGCCCAGCCCATGCTAAGTTCGAGAGTTGGTGGACTTTCTTGCTTTCTTTTTCCCTTGGGTGGTTTTATCCCAAAGTGGTTTTACTCCCAAGGTTTTTAATGAGGCAAGTCGGCCCACCCACACCCATAGCTCAAGGATTGGCCGCCAAGGAAAGATTACACACTTTCCTTTCTTGTCTAACTCGGTTATTCTCATTCAATTCTGAGATCATTTGTTTTTCCTTTTTGTAAATTTTCAATTCTGCTTTTAAACATATCTTGTATCATTGAGAAAGTCACCTTTTGACATATCAATAAAAATATTGCGTTTTCAGCCTTTGAGCAGCCGCAGCCTGTTCTAAGTTTTGCTTGTGTTCCTTGTGTGTGATTCACAAAGAGGACAAGTGTTTGTGCAGTATCAGAGACCAGTTCATCATCTCTGTGGTGCCTTCGATCCACCAGCCTTACCATCATCTGATTCAATAGGAGAGAGCGTCAAAGCCAGCCTGTTCAATCCCATCCCTTACACACGACCATACCTTGAGTAACAGGAGAGAGCGACATAGCCAGCCTGTTTCTTCCATCAACCATGTAACGCCCCTTTCCCATTCTCCGCTGACCGTCGAGCTGACCGGTCAACAATCAAACAAGAACATGACCGATCGAACCCGAGCAAGTCGAATGAGAAAAGTTCGTCACAGGACGAAGTCAGAGACGGATCGGTTTGAGACAAAGGCTCGCACTAATCCATCTTTGACCTCGCTATCCTCACCTTCGTAATACAAGTTGTACACCTTGTACCACTTCGGTGAGTTGTGTCGGTTCGGACGAAACCTCATATCAGGGAAACAATTTCATTTCTGAGTAATCAAACGTTAAGCACAACGTTTAAAGGTTTTTACAAACAATCGTCAAGTCAAATATCCAAAAGTAAATCAAACACATAAAATGGCGCAAAGCCGAACCGAAAATAAACAATCAAATCCCAAAAACCCGAATCAAATCTCGTCACAAGCCATCCCGAAACCACACCGAGACCTCCCGCGTCCGTCGCTGCTAAACCTGAAAAACACAAAAAGAGTCTAATGAGCGATCTAAGATCACCCAGTGAATCGGCTCCCCACTATCGGCTTCTATTCTATCTAACATCTACAGATTCCCGCCCCAAAACCCAAAATAACAATCAGCAGGAATAAACGGTCGATCACGCACAACCACGTCGTGTCAACCCACACACAATCAAGCAATAGCCAAAACAAGAGAATTAAGGAAATCGAAGGCACTGCGGCACATGTCCTCGATTGGACTCGATCTATCTACCGCGCAACGAAAGAAATAACAAAACAACGTTGGGCCCTACGAACTCGGTAACTTCCACGGGTTCACATCGTCGCCTATGTGGCAACTAACCCTCGACTCCTATACGTGCTCACGAGGACCCACGCATAGGACACCGTTCTCTGTCCATCGATACGCGGTGACTCTGACTACCCCTAGATAGCCCGAGTTTCCATGCAGTCCGGCCCTAGGACATGACCCCGTATTCTCCGGACCGCACACCTACCGGCGTCACCCGATAGGTTAACACCATAACCAGAACCACCATGGCCCGGTTAGGTCAAACCCGAGGATCCAATCGGGTCGGAAGTACCGGAACGTAACAAAATACACTAGGCTTGCGGAATCTAACGCACCCTAGAGTCCTAGTGCAGAAATGTAAACACGCAGACTCGCTGGGACTCTAGCACAGATCACGCAATCAATATCAATAATAAATCCACAACCATTCCGCAAGCCTCTACACTACCACCGCTCTGACTAGGTAAGATACCTAGTCAGCACCACTAACTTACCCGGTCCCGTGACCGGAGTAAGTGTCCGCAATAACTGCTCGGCCCAACACCGAGCAGTCTAACAAGCCTGCACACAAAGCTCACAACAACAACAACAATACATTCACGCAATCAAAATCAATCACACAATCACACACAAGCAGGCTTATTAGGGTTTCTAAGTCTTTTAATCCATTTCTCGCCTGCTACCTTGGGTTAACCGCTTGTTAACCCGTAGACGGTTCACCAATCATCACACTTCTTATTTCTTAACCAAACCTAGTCATCATTCATTAACTCCCCGATCCGTCGGTTTAGAGTTAGTAAACTTACTAACTCCCCGACATCTCATTATTAACTTAATTTGATCCATTATCCAACCCGCTATTAAACCTAAACCCCGATCCCGATACAATATTCTATAAGTTCGTTTAGGTTTAACCATATTTTAATGTCGTCTTAATTCCCGTATATAGGTTCATTAATTATCGTTCTTATACAATATATACATGCATATACAATCCTAACCAAACGGTCTATATGAATGCATCACCCAATCATTACTAACAACCTAGCGGCACACAACCAATTTACCTTTTAATTCTTTAAACCCTAACGTGCTCATCCGATCCTAACCGGTTTATCATTTAAACATCCATTTAATTATTATTTACTAATCAAGTTATTAACGGGTATGCAAGTCCTAGTACTACGGTTAATCAATTTTTGGTCTATATGAGTCTAAAGGTCTGTGAGCCGACTCACAGTGAGATAGGTACGGAATGACGGCTCTGACACGGTATGAATCCCGAGACCTCCGAACTGAAACCCGAACTTCCCGCACGCACGAACACGAACCCTGAGGCTTCCCGAACACCCTGACATGAACCGCAACCTATGAATGGCCGGAGTCAACGCGTTGACCGGCGTTGACCACGGCGTTGACCGGCGTTGACTTTGACCGGCGTTGACCGTTGACTTTGACCATTGACCAAGGGTTGACCGTTGACTTTGACTGAACCGGTTGACCACCCAAACCAACCCGGTTGAACCACTGAACCATCTGAACCGGTCTAATTAGAACCGGTTAGGTTAAACCGGTTTGGTCAAACATTGACCGGTTTGACCTAACCGTTGACCAAGGCTAAACCAGCCCTAAACCGACCCAAATCTTGAATCAAACCATCCCATCACACTCCTTGAAGAACCGGCTGAAGATTGGCGGTGGTTGAGCTTCTCCGGTGACCGGCTCCGGCGACTTCTCCGGCGTTGACCGACGGTGGTCCGGCGTTGACCGGCCGGTTCACCCCATTTTCCGGTGAACCAGAAGACGATCCACCTATCAAACTGACCGCAAAGAAGAGATCTAACCATCCATGGCTTCAAAACATTCATATCTGGTGAAGGAAGAGAGAGATTCCCAAAACCCTAATCCGCGGATTCTTTCCGGCCAGTTTCCGGCCAGATCCGGCGACGGCGGTCATGACTGGCTGGATGGCGGTTGTAGAGGAGGGAGAGATGAAGCTATAGCACTTTGCAGAAGTTGATTTGGGTTTATATTGAGAGAGATATGGTGTTTTTGGTGGAAGAAGGTTTGAAGAACACTCAAGAACACTTTGAATGTTCTTGAGTTTCTTTGAAGATTCAAAGGGTTTTCTGGGTTTTCTGGGCATGTGGGATGAATGTAGAGAGAGAGGAGAGAGAGCTCGTGGGTGTGAGGCTAGAGAGAGGTTTTTGTGCTCCAAAATGAAGTTTTTCCCTTCACATGCTTGTTTTGTTTCATGCAAGAGATGCATGCATCACCATGCATTGACACCTAACCAACATATGTGGCGACCCTGGGTGATGACACATGTCCCTGGTGAAGCCTTTGAGTCCAAAAAGCCTTCCCTAAACCGGCTTTAACCAACAATAAACCCTTCTTGACCCGTTGCTTCGGTTTCCTCGATTGCGCGAATATTGTTTTAGAAAATACCAACTGATTCCCATAAATCCCTAAACCTCTACAATCAGATTCTCCATGCTATTAGATGAGTTTAGCATTTTGAATCACCTCAATTGGAGTTTCCTAGCTCCCGTTATGATTTTCCGAAGTTTTCTCGGTTTTATCGGTTTCCATTCCCGACTCACCGAAAAACATGTTTCTGCTCCGATTTCTCCAATTATGGTCTTGTGAACATTCTTTATATTGAAATATAAGAATATTCGGCCCGTCTCGCCTTCCGTCTCGACTTTTGATAAAATTACCATTTTACCCTTGACTTAGGTAAAATGACAATTTTACCCTCGGTTGACTTTCTGCTGCCCGTTGACCGTATTTTTGATACGGGGTATCACATTCTTCCCCACTTACAGGAATTCGGTCCCCGAATTCTCCGTCACTGACAGACTTCAAATTGGTTCCGAACCCTGCAAGTTGCTTCACCATTCCTCCGAAGCTTCCTTACTCGGACACCGCTGGCATACTGAGTCTCGACATCGCTGGCATACTGAGTCTCGACATCGCTGGCATACTGAGTCTCGTCATCACTGCGATCCTCTGTCTCATTCCATTCCACCCAACTGACTTCGACACCTTTGCGTCCCTTCCAAATCCTTTCATCTTACTAATCTTTACACTGATTCCTCACTGATCATACCGTTTCCAAGGTTCTCCGTTCCATCCATCTTGCTTCGCTTCACTCAACCCTTAACTGTCTCCATCGATCTCGATCTTCGAACTTAACCCCGGTTGGTTTCTCTACTCTGATTCTCACTTCGGCTTCCCCACTTCGCTTCGACCTCCACATCCTTCTGACTGCGACTTTCTGTCTTCTTTCTGGAACACTCTTCAGAAATCTGATCACTTGCTTCCGACTTTCTGATTCCATCAACATCACTGACTCGTCTTCCCAAATCCCTTTGCTAACACATTATACTTCTCGGCCTCTTCCTGTCGGCTGCTTGATAAACTGATACATCTCCCACTGACAATATCTACCACTGATTCACGGCCCGGTCTACTTGTCTCACAACATCTTGTCACTTCATCTCGCTTTCGGGTTCGGGTTCGGTCTCGGATTCACATCGCGTCGCCATTCCGTCCTACATTCAATACAACAACTCACTGAAACAGTTAGTTCCATCCCGATCTATCCCCGATATCACTTTCCCATAGAAATATGGTTACTTAATCACGTACCCGACGGTTACTCGTGATTAAATAACAATACACTATAAGTCCGTTCCCTCGTGAACTGACGGTTAAACACAACCGTCCTCAAGTCGGCTCAAAACTTAAAATAACATTAAAATAAAATCAACACTTTACCTTTTTCACAAAACCGAAGAGAAGAGAACAATCACTATTCGAATTTCGAACAACTAACCACCCAACGGTCTCTAAGACCCAAAACGATTCATCTATCAAAACCACGCATGATAATACTACACAATCCATCGCAATAACGAATCAAGCAATCAATCAATCAAGCAGGAAATAAAAACAAGCAATCACCAAACACAAAATCACGCAATCTAATGATCGGTCGGATGCGTCGTCAATCCGGGTTCAGGTCATGATGAACGGTCGTCAGTTCCACCCAACATTTAGTTTCACACAGTAATCTGTTTGCTTTCAGAACCATCTCAGTCATGCAAACAGTTACTATGCTACTCCAAACGATCAGCTGAACACTCTGCATCCACCACGTACATAAAACGATATATCATACATCATAAGGTTTTTAGTACATGGTCCTGATCAGAGTCCCTACACACATGACCGCCATCATATCCAAAACCCCTACGACTCCGCTATACATCCGAAAAGTCAAAGACGACACACAAAGTCGCCTATCCGCCGATCTATCTACAAGACAAAAAGAAGTTAGTGCCCCCACTTACCTGGCCTAACTACTCCTATCATAACCTAACGCCTCCAGCAAGACCGAAATGCCCAACACCGCTGGCAAAACGGCTTGCTGAAGTATCCATTGGCAGGTGCGCCGGAAGGGTGTGGTGAGTGTGTGTCTCGAGATGGTGCTCCGACATGCTATGGCTCGGCAATCGGCAAAGATGAGCAACGTGACCTGCGCGGCCACATAACTGACAGACTGGAGTGGACGCTGAACGTGGTCCACAATAACACACGGGCGCCTGATGTCCATAACCTCCACACAACTAATAAAGAGAAGTCGGCTCTGGCGGGGGATCGATGAAACAATCGGGTGTGTAATGACCCTCACCTCTACACCACTGGCAAGTCCTCACTGGCTCGAGTCTAGATGATGGGACCACCGGTAACTGACACAACGGACGGCCGACCGGGCTCGGAATCTCTGCGACTGGGTCCCGCTCGGTAAGCCTCTGGTACTGGTGCTCGGTACGGCTCTCCATTGGTATACACGGTCCTGATCCGGAAATCGGGCAAGTCGATACTCCGTGACCCTCGTGACCACATCATGGACAGTAGTCGGGTCCCGATACTGGATGGTACGGCTCTCGAAGATACGGGTCTACGGCTCAGGGACACAACTGTAAGTGAAACTCATGTACTCCACATGCACTGCATGTCCTGCGCTCTGGTACTACTGGCGGCTCCTCCACAATCTCGGCTGGTGGCGAAACTGACTCGAACTCTGACTCTGTAGATGCTGGCGACGAGATCTGACCTGCTGCTCCAAAACATCCTCATGCATCACTACCTGCTCATCTACCCGCTGCTCCCACTGCTGTCGCTGCTCCGGGTCTCCAGGCTCTGATGCTGCAACTGTCTATGGCACCTCCGTCTCTGGCCACTGCGGTGGTAACTGTAACTCACATCTGCTCCTCCCAAGAATCCCATCATCCCTGAAACTGAACCAACCGACCCTGCGCCGAACCGACTGATCTCTGCTGACTCATGCCGCTCGTCAGTAACTGCTCCGCGCACATACACACACACACCTCCACTCCACCCAGGACACACTGCTGCACGACTGCAATCAAAAACTTAGAGACGAGTTAGTGCAAATAATACAAAAATCCTACTTTCCCATCCCAACCCCGGGTTTAACGGACGCGGCTCGGTTTCCTAATGGATGCTTGTGTGACACATTTGACTCGATAAAACACGGAAAACACCCAAAAATGAAATGTTTCGAAACCCATGCAGAACCATGCTCTGATACCACCTTCCTGTAACGCCCCTTTCCCATTCTCCGCTGACCGTCGAGCTGACCGGTCAACAATCAAACAAGAACATGACCGATCGAACCCGAGCAAGTCGAATGAGAAAAGTTCGTCACAGGACGAAGTCAGAGACGGATCGGTTTGAGACAAAGGCTCGCACTAATCCATCTTTGACCTCGCTATCCTCACCTTCGTAATACAAGTTGTACACCTTGTACCACTTCGGTGAGTTGTGTCGGTTCGGACGAAACCTCATATCAGGGAAACAATTTCATTTCTGAGTAATCAAACGTTAAGCACAACGTTTAAAGGTTTTTACAAACAATCGTCAAGTCAAATATCCAAAAGTAAATCAAACACATAAAATGGCGCAAAGCCGAACCGAAAATAAACAATCAAATCCCAAAAACCGAATCAAATCTCGTCACAAGCCATCCCGAAACCACACCGAGACCTCCCGCGTCCGTCGCTGCTAAACCTGAAAAACACAAAAAGAGTCTAATGAGCGATCTAAGATCACCCAGTGAATCGGCTCCCCACTATCGGCTTCTATTCTATCTAACATCTACAGATTCCCGCCCCAAAACCCAAAATAACAATCAGCAGGAATAAACGGTCGATCACGCACAACCACGTCGTGTCAACCCACACACAATCAAGCAATAGCCAAAACAAGAGAATTAAGGAAATCGAAGGCACTGCGGCACATGTCCTCGATTGGACTCGATCTATCTACCGCGCAACGAAAGAAATAACAAAACAACGTTGGGCCCTACGAACTCGGTAACTTCCACGGGTTCACATCGTCGCCTATGTGGCAACTAACCCTCGACTCCTATACGTGCTCACGAGGACCCACGCATAGGACACCGTTCTCTGTCCATCGATACGCGGTGACTCTGACTACCCCTAGATAGCCCGAGTTTCCATGCAGTCCGGCCCTAGGACATGACCCCGTATTCTCCGGACCGCACACCTACCGGCGTCACCCGATAGGTTAACACCATAACCAGAACCACCATGGCCCGGTTAGGTCAAACCCGAGGATCCAATCGGGTCGGAAGTACCGGAACGTAACAAAATACACTAGGCTTGCGGAATCTAACGCACCCTAGAGTCCTAGTGCAGAAATGTAAACACGCAGACTCGCTGGGACTCTAGCACAGATCACGCAATCAATATCAATAATAAATCCACAACCATTCCGCAAGCCTCTACACTACCACCGCTCTGACTAGGTAAGATACCTAGTCAGCACCACTAACTTACCCGGTCCCGTGACCGGAGTAAGTGTCCGCAATAACTGCTCGGCCCAACACCGAGCAGTCTAACAAGCCTGCACACAAAGCTCACAACAACAACAACAATACATTCACGCAATCAAAATCAATCACACAATCACACACAAGCAGGCTTATTAGGGTTTCTAAGTCTTTTAATCCATTTCTCGCCTGCTACCTTGGGTTAACCGCTTGTTAACCCGTAGACGGTTCACCAATCATCACACTTCTTATTTCTTAACCAAACCTAGTCATCATTCATTAACTCCCCGATCCGTCGGTTTAGAGTTAGTAAACTTACTAACTCCCCGACATCTCATTATTAACTTAATTTGATCCATTATCCAACCCGCTATTAAACCTAAACCCCGATCCCGATACAATATTCTATAAGTTCGTTTAGGTTTAACCATATTTTAATGTCGTCTTAATTCCCGTATATAGGTTCATTAATTATCGTTCTTATACAATATATACATGCATATACAATCCTAACCAAACGGTCTATATGAATGCATCACCCAATCATTACTAACAACCTAGCGGCACACAACCAATTTACCTTTTAATTCTTTAAACCCTAACGTGCTCATCCGATCCTAACCGGTTTATCATTTAAACATCCATTTAATTATTATTTACTAATCAAGTTATTAACGGGTATGCAAGTCCTAGTACTACGGTTAATCAATTTTTGGTCTATATGAGTCTAAAGGTCTGTGAGCCGACTCACAGTGAGATAGGTACGGAATGACGGCTCTGACACGGTATGAATCCCGAGACCTCCGAACTGAAACCCGAACTTCCCGCACGCACGAACACGAACCCTGAGGCTTCCCGAACACCCTGACATGAACCGCAACCTATGAATGGCCGGAGTCAACGCGTTGACCGGCGTTGACCACGGCGTTGACCGGCGTTGACTTTGACCGGCGTTGACCGTTGACTTTGACCATTGACCAAGGGTTGACCGTTGACTTTGACTGAACCGGTTGACCACCCAAACCAACCCGGTTGAACCACTGAACCATCTGAACCGGTCTAATTAGAACCGGTTAGGTTAAACCGGTTTGGTCAAACATTGACCGGTTTGACCTAACCGTTGACCAAGGCTAAACCAGCCCTAAACCGACCCAAATCTTGAATCAAACCATCCCATCACACTCCTTGAAGAACCGGCTGAAGATTGGCGGTGGTTGAGCTTCTCCGGTGACCGGCTCCGGCGACTTCTCCGGCGTTGACCGACGGTGGTCCGGCGTTGACCGGCCGGTTCACCCCATTTTCCGGTGAACCAGAAGACGATCCACCTATCAAACTGACCGCAAAGAAGAGATCTAACCATCCATGGCTTCAAAACATTCATATCTGGTGAAGGAAGAGAGAGATTCCCAAAACCCTAATCCGCGGATTCTTTCCGGCCAGTTTCCGGCCAGATCCGGCGACGGCGGTCATGACTGGCTGGATGGCGGTTGTAGAGGAGGGAGAGATGAAGCTATAGCACTTTGCAGAAGTTGATTTGGGTTTATATTGAGAGAGATATGGTGTTTTTGGTGGAAGAAGGTTTGAAGAACACTCAAGAACACTTTGAATGTTCTTGAGTTTCTTTGAAGATTCAAAGGGTTTTCTGGGTTTTCTGGGCATGTGGGATGAATGTAGAGAGAGAGGAGAGAGAGCTCGTGGGTGTGAGGCTAGAGAGAGGTTTTTGTGCTCCAAAATGAAGTTTTTCCCTTCACATGCTTGTTTTGTTTCATGCAAGAGATGCATGCATCACCATGCATTGACACCTAACCAACATATGTGGCGACCCTGGGTGATGACACATGTCCCTGGTGAAGCCTTTGAGTCCAAAAGCCTTCCCTAAACCGGCTTTAACCAACAATAAACCCTTCTTGACCCGTTGCTTCGGTTTCCTCGATTGCGCGAATATTGTTTTAGAAAATACCAACTGATTCCCATAAATCCCTAAACCTCTACAATCAGATTCTCCATGCTATTAGATGAGTTTAGCATTTTGAATCACCTCAATTGGAGTTTCCTAGCTCCCGTTATGATTTTCCGAAGTTTTCTCGGTTTTATCGGTTTCCATTCCCGACTCACCGAAAAACATGTTTCTGCTCCGATTTCTCCAATTATGGTCTTGTGAACATTCTTTATATTGAAATATAAGAATATTCGGCCCGTCTCGCCTTCCGTCTCGACTTTTGATAAAATTACCATTTTACCCTTGACTTAGGTAAAATGACAATTTTACCCTCGGTTGACTTTCTGCTGCCCGTTGACCGTATTTTTGATACGGGGTATCACAAACCACCTTGTGAGGCTCCTGCTTTGAGTCTTACACCAGTGGGCCAGATGATTTTTTTAATTTGAGAAACCAACTTGTTTTGTACAAATCGTGAGTGATTTGCAGTATCTGTTCCTTTGGTGAATGAGTTTTAATTTTCAATTTGAGGCCAAAACTGCTATTTGGTTTTTGGATCTCTACTTTGATTGGTGATGGATGCTCCAAGTCTCCAAATCGCTGTCTAACAATCTAGTACCATTCATATGGCTTTATTGTGAGTGTTTTGCTCCAAGATGAATACGATTGCTTGGAATTGCCAAGGGGGTGGGAGCCGAACTCACGAAAGAGCATTTGGAAGAACTCCACAAATGTTATGCGCCTAATTTCTTATTTTTATCAGAGACTAAAAATAATCGGACTATACTTCAAGACATACAAGTTACTTTTGGCTATGACCAAGTTTGTACCGTGGATCCGAGAGGTCTAAGCGGAGGTCTAGCGCTTTTCTACATGGACGATCCATCGGTCTCTATTTTATATACGGATGATCATATTATTGATATTGAGACCTCTTTTGAGGGCCATAAAATATTTATGTCATTCGTGTATGGAGAACCGACTATCAAATTTCGAGAACGTGTGTGGGAAAGACTTACTAGGATTAGTCTTAACCGTAAACATGCTTGGTTCATGATTGGTGACTTTAATGAGATCCTAGGCAACCATGAGAAACGTGGAGGACGCAAGAGGGCAGAAAGTTCATTCATACCATTCCAGACAATGTTGGATAATTACGGAATGATAGAACTACCATTTAAAGGAAATTCATTCTCGTGGGTGGGAAAAAGGAAATGCGGAAAAGTCAAGTGCAGATTGGACAGAGCGGTTGCCAACGGCGAATGGCTATCGCTCTTCTCTCATACGACAACAGAATATCTAAAGCTTTGGGGATCTGATCACAGGCCGGTTCTTGCTCGGATCCAATCTAGACTCGGAAGACCAAAAAAAGTTTTAGATTTGATAAAAGATGGATCGGAAAACCTGGTTTTAAGGAGACAGTTGTTACGGGATGGGGTCCTTTTGATGAATTCCGTTAAGGGACTTTCATCAGAAGATAGGCTCCTGTCGTAAGAAAATTTCTATTTGGAAGAAATCAAATTTCACCAATACGGCTAAGTTAATCGAAGAGCTGAAATCAAAGATTGATTTAGCACAAGATGATGATAATACCTCATTAGAAGAATTGGAGGAGTTAAGGAGACAACTGATTGCGGCTTTTAGAGAAGAAGATCTTTTTTGGCAACAGAAAAGCAGGAACCTCCGCCATAAGGATGGGGACAGAAACACAAGTTTCTACCATGGTTTAACAAAACAAAGAAGGGCAAGAAATCGCATTGTTAGCCTGAAAGATCACAACGGGAACTTGGTAGAAAGTGCTTTTGGAATAGAAAGAGTCTCTACTCACTATTTCCAAAACCTTTTCTCTTCCTCTTCCCCCACGGAACTTGAGAACTCCCTTCGATATATTACCGCCAAGATTTCTGATGCTACTAATCGTTCTTTAGTGAAGACCCCGACGGATTCTGAAATCAAGAAGGCACTTTTTGACATAAACCCTGATAAGGCTCCGGGTCCGGACGGTATGACGAGCAGGTTCTACCAACGTTTTTGGCAACACCTGAGCAAAGATATTATAAAACTGGTGAAAGATTTTTTCGTATCAGGACAGTTCGACCCAAGACTAAACCAAACGAATATATGTCTTATACCCAAGAAGGAAAGGCCAAGAGAGATGTCGGAATTCAGACCTATCAGTCTTTGTAATGTAAGTTACAAGATCATTTCTAAGCTTATGTGTAAGCGATTAAAGAGTGCTCTCCCACCCCTCATTTCAGAGACTCAGTCGGCTTTTATGGCGAAGAGACTGATTACAGATAACATTCTGCTCGCTCAGGAAAACTTTCATGCCCTCCGAACAAATCAACGCTGTAGAAAAGATTTCATGGCGATAAAGACTGATATGAGTAAAGCCTACGATAGAGTCGAATGGAAATTCCTGGAGGCGCTAATGCTTAAGATGGGATTTGACCCTCAATGGGTCCTCCTTGTGATGTCTTGTGTGACATCGGTCTCTTACCAGGTCCTGATCAACGGTGAGCCAAAAGGCAAGATTATCCCCTCGAGAGGCATTAGACAAGGAGATCCCCTTTCCCCTTTCTTGTTTATCTTATGCACGGAGGCACTAATCTCCCTCCTTAAGGGAGCAGAAGAGGAACAACGTATCACAGGCCTTCGTGTTGCAAGGGCTAGCCCGAGAGTCTCGCATCTTCTATTTGCAGATGATAGCCTCTTCTTTTGCAAAGCAGAGACCGCTCAGTGTTTAGAGATTCTAAATATTATTGACACTTATGGTAAAGCATCAGGACAACTCCTTAATCCGGCCAAATCCTCCATTATGTTTGGAAACAAAGTGGAGATTGGAAGAAAACGAGATATTAAGATAATTCTTGGCATACCTTCAGAAGGCGGGATGGGTATGTACCTGGGACTTCCGGAACATATCTGTGGATCTAAGATGAAAGTCTTTTCCTTTGTACAAGATCGGCTTAATTACCATGTTTCCACTTGGTCAGCTTGCTTACTTTCAAAAGGGGGAAAAGAAGTCCAGATAAAATCGGTAGCTCAAGATGTTCCTACTTATATCATGTCTTGTTTCCTCCTCCTACAAGGCCTAACCGATAAGCTTAGGAGCTCGGTCTCAAGATATTGGTGGAGTTCGAGTCGTAAGAATGATGGTATTCATTGGATTGCGTGGGATAAATTATGTTTACCCCATGATTTAGGCAGACTGGGTTTCCGTGATTGGCATGACGTTAATATCGCCTTGCTAGCAAAGCAATTATGGAGATTACTCCAATTCCCATCATCACTCCTAGCCCGCGTCCTTAAGGGTCGTTACTTCAACCGATCGGACCCCCTAGAAGACCGTAGAGTTTACTCCCCATCGTATGGATGGCGTAGTCTAATGGCGGCGAAACCACTATTGAAGATAGGTTTACGGAGAACCATAGGATCAGGGCTAAACACGTTGGTGTGGAGTGATCCTTGGATTCCTGAGGTGCCGGCTCGACCCACTCGTCCCTCGGCCCAAGTTACCATATGTCATCCCCTGATGACAGTCCGTCCCTTCATTAGTCAAGAGACTAAAGAGTGGAATTATCCCCTCCTACGAGGATTCTTTCATCCAGATGATATACCTCTTATATTAGGTCTGAGACCTAGCAAGAGGGCCACCCCGGATGGGTATGCCTGGAATCATACGACGAATGGAGTCTATACGGTTAAATCGGGATACGACTTGATCCGCAAGCATAATACGAGACCTTTAATTGAAGAAGTTTGTGAGCCAAGTATTACAGTCCTGAAAAAGCAATGTTGGAAGATTAGAACAGCCCCGAAACTCCAACACTTTTTGTGGCAAGCCCTTTCGGGTTGTGTTCCGACATGTGAGAGACTCACTTATAGGCATCTGGCCAATGATAGGACTTGTCCTAGATGTGGTAGCACAGAAGAATCTATAAACCACCTTCTTTTTGAATGCCCACCAGCCTTACAGGTTTGGGCCCTATCGGACTTTCCGTCCATTCCGGGGAATTTCCCCAGTTCCTCTATCTACCGTAATATGGATTTTCTCTTTTGGAGAACAAGAGAGCTGGGTCTCTTAGAACCTCAAAACTCCACATATCCATGGATTCTATGGTTTATTTGGAAAGCGAGGAATGATAAGATTTTCAACGGGAAAGAAATTTCCCCTAGGACCACCCTCCAACTGGCTTCTCTTGAAGCGGAAAGTTGGAGGCTAGCCCGAGCTGAAGACAATGAAGAGGAGAGTGAAGAGACACAAGAGTCTCACGAGCCTATCGTCCCCCTTACTGACATCGAAACCCTAATATGCCAAGTTGATGCATCATGGATTGACCATGGCCTTATCAGTGGTTTAGGATGGTGCTATAAGGATAGTATGGGGCGAGAAGTAAGCGGCCTCCAAGGGTGTCGTAGAAGCCTCTCGGCATTACACGCCGAGTTAGATAGCCTTCTATGGGCAGCCTCCTGTCTCCATGAGAAGGGGCTCTTGAGGGTTCACTTTGAAACTGACTGCTCATCATTGGTAAAGATGATTGACGATCCCAAAGATTGGCCATTATTCTTGTCAGAATTGGACATCATACTTTCTTTGAAACAAAGTATTGAGTTCTTCGATCTACGTTTTATCCCCCGTGCCCAGAACTTCCGTGCTGACTCATTAGCGAAGGAAGCCCGGACTCGAGGCGTGTTATTCTCTCATATAAGCCAGACTGTCTCGACTGAAGGATCTTTTCGGAGCCTCCCTTCCAGCGGATTAAACTTGGCTTAAACAAGATGGATCGACGCCAAAAAAAAAAATATATATATATATATCAAACAAATGATCGATATATAAATCTACCACGAGGCCGACTGTTGCACTCCGCCGACAAGACTTTTTATTAGCATTCGATCATTTTAACTAACCAGATTATTTATTGACTTTAGTCCAATATAATATTGATATCAAAAGAATATCTTGATGATGTACATGAGCTTAAATATATGATAAAATGATGCATAGTCAATCAATTGTCTGTCATGCATACATGGACAAAACCTATGATACACACAATGGTCTGTTAGGATAAAGAACATATATATTTGTTTGTCAATGAACATGAGACGATTCAATTATCCACATCAATAGATGAAAACAAACATAAAAATAATATATGACGACGGTTTAAAACGAACACTTCGTATCACTTGTTTGCATTTGTGTTAGTAAATAACATATATACATCAAACAAAATGATCGATGTATAAATCTACCACGAAGCCGACTGTTGCACTCCGCCGACCAGGCTTTTTATTTGTATAGAAATAGAAAACCTACGTACTATAGTTATTTTATTTTATGTTTCTAAAGTTTTTACCGAATTCAACTAAACAAATTCTGATTACGGTAATTAAGTGTAGATTATTACTTAGTCCGCGACTATAAATCGGCTGGCTTAACTTAGTGAATTTGTGGAAGTGATGTGTAATATGTGGTGATGATATAATGCAGACCAAATGATGCTACAGCATGTGTCGACCCATAAACATCCAGCCTAGATGAACCACACTGTATTACAAATTGAAATTAAGTATAAGATAATAAAAACGAAAACTAAAGAAGAGCAGGAGTAGAAGAAATAATTGAAAGCTTTATAGCGAGGAAGAGGGGTCCCCTCAAATGCTAGTAGTCGATGGATCCAAAAGGTAAAGTACATCTACATTTCACTGTTGGGTGCAATTATTCATTCCATCTATCTCAACTCCTCTTTTGTTCCCTCTCCCCAACAATTAGAAAAAAAAACAAATTATATTATTTGTTAGGACTTTAGATTCAATATCGCCTAAGTTCTTTAACTAGTGTTCTTAACCAGTTCTAACTCTTGATTTCGTTTTACAGGTTTGTTACTTAGATGAATGCATAAACGAGAAGAACACACAATAATTATTTACCCAGACTTCACCGAAACTACTGTCTGGGGGTGGATCCAAACCACCAAGCTTGCACTATGATCTTGTGTAAGACAATCAAACCGAGAGCTTAACACAATGTTCTTGATCACAGGTACTTGCGGAGCAAGCTTTCAATGGTAAAGAAGATAGCGTTTCACCGGAGGAAGTACCGCAGAGCCGCCGCTGCTTATCGCCTGAGAAGAAGAAGGAACGCCGCAGTAGAAAGAGCAAGACACCGTCGCTCTCTTCGAAGATCTTGTGCCTCTCCGTCAAGATCTTCCCCTTATGCTCCTTAAACTCTTCTCTGATGTAAACCCAGAACTCGAATGCTCTGTATCTCTCTTCACCCTCTGTTTCTCTGTAACAACTTCGGGATAGAGACGATGACTAACGGCTTTTGTAACGAACTCACGGCTGGGCCAGTTTTATTTAGGCCCAGCTGTAATGTTTTGTAAGCTCAGCTGGTCACGAGCTGATTTGGACCTAAA
This sequence comes from Orychophragmus violaceus, assembly GCA_030180135.1. Classification (NCBI taxonomy): domain Eukaryota; kingdom Viridiplantae; phylum Streptophyta; class Magnoliopsida; order Brassicales; family Brassicaceae; genus Orychophragmus; species Orychophragmus violaceus. The sequence goes on from CM058229.1 coordinate 23,215,489, forward strand.
GGCCCACTTGCGCATAAAACGTTAACCCGGTTGATCTATGTGATGACTCGGGCAATTGAGATACAACACTCACAATCTCCACCTTTGTCGAATCACTTGTCCGAAAAACAAAAAACCTAGCCGCCGAGCTTCTCTCTCGAACCTCTTTTCATCTGAAACCATGTCCGATCGAAACTCAACCGAAGAACCTCCTTCTCCTGGCTTTACTGATTCGTTTTTCATAAGCGAATCTTCTCCGCCTCCATCTCCTTTCTTTCAGCTTCCTCCTAACCTTCCTGAATCGTTAACTCAACCCACGATTCCTGAGTCCGACCCGACTCATCCGACACCACTGATACCAAGTCAAAACCCTTCGACTCCTTCTCAGATTCCTTCGTCTTTTACATCGCCGAATCGAGCTCTACTGAATCTACCTCCGATAGACTTCGATTCTTCACCCAGTAAGTACTTAGCCTGATTTCACTCAATCTGTGTAGCTACTGACTTTTGATGTTGTTTGAATAGAGTTTCGAGTTGTTTTTAACCGATCTTCTCGAACCCTAACTCTGACCTTTTCCTTCGTGACTTTTCAGATCACGCAGAGAGAGCCGCATACGAAATGCTTCCTGCATGTACAGAGTAAGCCTTCTCTCCAATAGCTTGTACTCATACCCTTTTAGATCTATCAAGTCTGACTTCCTATCTAAATACATGCATGTTGGTTTATTTCAGAGAAACTAACCTGTTTCTCTTTTCTTTGTACTCGTGCGAGATGACCCAACCAACAGGACCGTCAACGAGTACGGTTACCGACGCTCAGGTAACCCCAAGAGTTACGAGGCACTTCTCGAACGAATTGCCAGGTAAACACTTAGTTAGCATGTCTGCTGGATTTAGGGTAGTGTGGATCTTCTGTATCTGAACCATACCTAGATCCACGATGTCTCGTATGAAATGAATCTTAGTAGCCACATGATTTATCCTGTCGTGATGAACTGAATTCTTAGCTAGGCATATAGCACTCTGTGAATCTCAATTGAGCTTGAATGAACTGAAACTGAATCCTAACTCATTGCAAAAATCTCGTAGCCATAGACCTTCTTTTGTAGCTTCTGTTAGGGCCATGTACTCAGCCTCTGTAGTGGATAAAGCCAATACATGCTGTAAAGTATATCTCCAACTAACGGTGTTCCCACCGACTTGAAACGTATAGCCTGTCACTGACCTTCTTCTGTCAAGGTTAGTGGCATAATCCTAATCACTGAAACCTTCTATCTCAAAGTGTTCTGACTTTGAGAAATGAAGACAAACTCCTACTGCTCCTTGCAGGTACCTTAGAATCCATTTAACTGCTTCCCAATGATCCCTTCCTGACTTTGCCATAAACCTGCTCACTAGACAGATAGCATAACCTAAATCTGGTCTAGAGCCAATCATTGCGTACATCAAGCTCCCTACTGCGCTGGCAGAGGGAACAAATTCCATGATTGCTGCTTCTATGGCCCATTCCTTCTCTGTCAAACTCTTCAGTTTAAACTGAGAATTCACGGGTGTAACAATAGCCTTACAGTTGTGCATGTTAAATGTTTTCAAAACCTGATTCAGATATCTTTCCTGAGATAGCTTGAGAGTTCCTTTCTTCCTATCTCTGATGATTTCCATCCAAGAATCCTGTTAGCTGGTTCCAAATCCTTCATTTCAAACTCTGATCCCAGACTGTCTTTCAACTTCCTGATACTTCCTTTATCTTTAGCTGCTATCAACATATCATCTACATATAAAAGTAGATAGATACTGTTTTCCACCTCCTTACCCTTGTGGTAAACGCATGGATCCTTTATGCATCTGTTGAACCCCTGAGATTTGATGAACTCATTGAATCTCTGGTTCCACTGTCTTGGGGATTTCTTTAACCCATAAAGAGACTTCCTCAATAAGCAAACCTTTCCTTCCTGTCCTTTCTTAATGAATCCTTCTGGCTGATCCATGAAGATTTGCTCATCTAGAACTCCATTTAGGAATGCTGTCTTGACATCTAGTTGTTCTAACTCCATGTTAGAGTTGACCACAATAGATAGCATAATCCTGATGGAGACGTGTTTGACCACTGGTGAGAATATCTCATTGTAGTCAACACCTTCTACTTGAGTGAAGCCTTTAGCTACTAGTCTTGCCTTGTAACATTTAGGTTCTACTCCGGGTATTCCATCCTTGATCTTGAATATCCATTTACAGCCAACAATCCTTTTGTTTGGCGGTCTGTCAACTATTTCCCACGTCTTTCTCTTATCTAAAGAGTTCTTCTCTTCCATGATTGCAATCTTCCAATTTTCCCAGTCCTTGCTTTTTCTAGCTTCTGCGTAGGTCCTTGGTTCATCCAACTGGATGACTTCTGCACTTGCCAGTGCATAGGCAACGTAGTCACCACTTTCAAATATTGTTGGCTTCTTTTTCTTCCTTTGAGCCCTGTCTCTTATAAGCAAGTAGTTCTTAGCTGCTCTTATTGCCTCTGGTGTCTCCTCTTTGTTTGACTCTTCCTCAGAATCCAGTTCTTCTGTCTCTGAAACTACTCCACCTTGCTCAGTAAACCCTGTGCCCTGTGTAGTTTCAGTTTCCTTTGTACCATCTGTAGTTCATGTGCCTTCTAATGTCTCTGTACCCTAAGCATTCTCTGAATTCTTTGTAGTCTCAGCTGACTCTAGCTGCTCTTCAGACTGTTCTGAGATGATTCTTACTTGTTGTTTCTGGTAGTACAGTCTTTCCTCATCAAAGATTACGTTTCTGCTTGTGGTTACTCGTTCTTCCTCGAGTAGTCACACCTTGTATCCCTTGGTTTCTTCTGGATATCCTAGAAACAGTCCTTTCTTAGCTCTTGGACTAATCTTATCCTGAATGACATGAACATAGGCAATACAGCCGAATCTTCTGAGGTGATTGAACTCCACCTTGTTCCCTGTCCAGACTTCCTCTGGTATCCTGAACTTCATGGATGCATTTGGGGTTATGTTGATTAGGTAGACTGCTGGGGAGGCTGCCTCTGCCTAAAACACTTTCTCTAACCCTGCTTCAGCCAACATACATCTTATCTTATCTGCAATAGTTCTGTTCATTCGTTCTGAGACTCCATTTTGTTGTGGAGTGTAAGAACATGTCATGTGTCTTCTGATACCTGAATCCTTGCAGAGCTTGTCCATCTGCTTGTTACAAAACTCAAGTCCATTATCTATTCTTAAAGCCTTTATCTTGTTTCCAGTCCGATTCTCAACCAGTTGCTTCCATTCCATAAAGTTTTCATAAACCTCATCCTTACTCTTGAGAAATCTTTTCCAGACCTTTCGAGAGTGATCATCAATGAAAGTTAAGAAATATTTGCTTCCTGATAAACTTTCTGAATTTGTAACTGATCCACAGAGATCACTGTGAACATACTCCAAGTTGCTTGTTGATGTGTGTTTAGCTTGAAAACTTAGTTTATGAGCCTTTCCGATAACACATTCCTCACAGAAATCCAGTGTGTGAACTTCCTTGGCATTTAGATAGCCTTTCTGAACTAGGAAGTTCATGTTCTTAAGGCTCATGTGTCCAAGCCTTGAATGCCATATGTTTGTTAGGTTCACTTCTGCTCTAGCAACAGACACTTCTCCCTCAATTGCTGATCCTTGTAGATAATAAAACCCATCCTTGTAGACTCCAGAAATGACCTTCTGTCCTTTTTTGTAGTATGTGATAGTGAAATCCTTTCCCTCGTAGTGGCAACCATTCTTTTCTAGTTGTCAATAGGAGATCAAGTTCCTTCCCATAGTAGGCATGTACCGGACATCTGTTAACACTACAGATGATCCATCTGGATTTACAATCCTAAGCTTCCCAATGCCTTTGATCTCACTGTAGGTATTGTTTCACATAATAACCTTCCCGCCATTGAACTCCTTTAAGTCAAATAGAAGATCCTTATCTGGTGTTATATGAAAGGTACATCCTGAGTCAAGTACCCATTCATCCTTTGAGTACTTTGTGCTTGCTGTAAGGATCATTGGCTCCTGTTCCATAGCCACATTTTCTGAGCTACCTGATTTCTTATTCTTTCTTTGTGGACAATCCTTCTTGAAATGACCCTCTTTACCGCAGACCCAACACTCCTTGACCTTCTGCTGAGATGCCTGACTTTCCTTAGAATCCTTTGACCCTTTACCCTTTCCTTTCCAGCTGTTCTTACCTGATGAGTTATTTCCTGACTTTCCTTGTCCCACGTATAACCCTTCAGATTCTGATTTCGACTTCTTCAGCAGACCCAATTCCCTGAGCTCTATCTCCTTAGCATGATATGAGGTTACCATCTCACTCAATGTCAGAGTTTCCTTCTTGTTCCCATACTTCAGTGTGTGCACCAATGAAGCATACTGTTCTGGAAGTCCTGACAATACCTGAACTGCTTGATCCTCATCCGAGACATCAATGTTCAAACTTGCTAAGTCATCTACTAGTTTCAAGAATACATCCATATTCTCTTCATTACTTTTGTGTTTTCCATCTTAAAACTGGCAAATATTTGCTTGAGATATATCCGGTTTGGCAAAGTCTTTGTTTGATAATCATCTTCCAAAGCTTTCCAAACCCATGCAGCTGTAGTCTGTTTCATTACCTTACGTAGAACAATTGTAGAAAGACATGAGCATATCAAGTTTCTTGCTCGAACGTCTCTATCTTTCTTTTGTTTCTCTGTCATTGGCTCACCATCCTTTGCCTCTTCTTTATCATCCGATGTTGATTCTCCTGTGATTTCCCTTGTAACCTGTCCCAGTCCTTGGAGTTCAAGAGCCATTAACATCCTGAACTTCCACATCCCGAAATCACCTTTCCCATCGAACTTCTCCATCTCGAACTTCTTGACAGCCTCCATGGTTGTGATCTTTAAACTTTTAGATCACTAACCTTCAAACCTCCTTGATCTGATAACCTCAGATCCTGAACACTCTTAGATCACTGGACCGTGATCTTCTTGCACCGAGAACCTGGTGCTCTGATACCACTTGTTAGGACTTTAGATTCAATATCGCCTAAGTCCTTTAACTAGTGTTCTTAACCGGTTCTAACTCTTGATTTCGTTTTGCAGGTTTGTTACTTAGACGAATGCATAAACGAGAAGAACACACAAGAATTGTTTATCCAGACTTCACGCTACTGTCTGGGGGTGGATCCAAAACACCAAGCTTGCACTATGATCTTGTGTAAGACAATCAAACCGAGAGCTTAACACAATGTTCTTGATCACAGGTACTTGCGGAGCAAGCTTTCAATGGTAAAGAAGATAGTGTTTCACTGGAGGAAGTACCGCATAGCCGCCGTTGCTTATCGCCTGAGAAGAAGAAAGAACGCCGCAGTAGAAAGAGCAAGACACCTTCGCTCTTCGAAGATCTTGTGCCTCTCCGTCAAGATCTTCCCCTTCTGCTCCTTAAACTCTTCTCTGATGTAAACCCAGAACTCGAATGCTCTGTATCTCTCTTCACCCTCTGTTTCTCTGTAACAACTTCGGGATAGATACGATGACTAACGGCTTTTGTAACGAACTCACGGTTGGGCCAGTTTTATTTAGACCCAGCTGTAATGTTTTGTAAGCTCAGCTGGTCACGAGCTGATTTGGACCTAAAGGCCCACTTGCGCATAAACCGTTAACCCGGTTGATCCACGTGATGACCCGGACAATTGAGAGACAACACTCACATTATTATTTGTATATATATATATATATATATATATGTGTGTAATTTGACCTCTTTTCTCCTTACTTCATTTGTTTGTTTATATTAAGGTTTTATTCAAATGTCGCATACATTATTTTGGCTAAATCATTCATTAATTGTACTTCATTTGTTTGTTTATATATATTAAGGTTTTGTACATAAATATCGTGGTTTCATCTATTTTTCCGATTTTTAAGTTTTTTTCGCTATTATTTAATTTTGATGTTTTTTTTTTTGAAAAAAGATTTTCTATTGAAATGCAAAAATTAAAAATACAAAACTATAACTTTTGGTCATACAGTTTTGGAAGTTAATTTATAGAGATGATGAGCAGAGATTACAACATAGTATATAAAGTAAAGAGAGAATAAGAAGTTCTAGAGAAAATTCTCGTAGGACTCCTATGATCTTGAACCATGGCCGTCTCGAGCGCCATGTGTCCTTTTACCTCTTTTTAATTTTGATGTTAGCAAACTAAAGTCTCAAATATGGATTTTTTTTATTTAGACTATGTACAATGGGATTACAACACTTTTTTTTTTTTACTTTTTAACACTCCACATCATTTTTTCTTTCTTCCACATCATAATTCAACACCCACTCAATTTTTACATACTATATAGTTTTGTTTAAAAAAAATTTCAACATCTTATCTCACCAATTTTATTTCATATTTCAGTTTTCTTTTATGTTTCGATTTTTATCATGACTTTTTATCAATAATAATTAACATTTAAAATTAAGCTAAAATAATTAAGAGTTACATAATTTTTTAGTTTCTTTATTTCTTGTTCTTCTTTTATATTCTTAATTAAAAAATATAAGGAAAAATACTAAAAATAGAGAATGATTATCAAAACAAACAAAATTATGAAAAACTTAAAATGCAATACAATACATTAATAAATACACGACACAACGAATAAAATACACATAACTTAATTAGTAAAATAGATTTAATTCACAAACTTAAAATCTCTTTAATCACTAAAACGATGTTTAAAACGAAAAACAAGAATTTATGGATGGTGATAGAATAAGTATAATGAAAAAACGAATTTTTCTATGTTTAAAATAAATGAAACAAATCTCTATTTATAGAATATAAATAATTATGCATTTTAATATAAAATTATATTTATATAATTATAGCTATTATGAAAGAATTGATGATAAATAACTGAGTGAAAAATAAATGACATAAATAAGAGCAACCAAATACACATATCATTTTTCTCAGACAATTAAAAATTGACACGTATCAACTAAGTTTTTTATCAAGGCAGTTGATAAAGTTTCAACTCCAAATTTGCCACCTCACCATCAAGTGTTTTCAACAAAACCATTGTAAGAGCCAGTCCAACGGAGTAACAACGCAGGGGTCCTTAAAAAAAAAATTAAAATATTGTAGGTTCCACGTGGAACCCACATGAATAGTTAAAACCTAGTCTCTTAAAATCATTATATAAGGATCGATCCTTACACTGTTCACGCCACGTGGTGTGTTGCCATTGGTCCGTTTTTTTTTTTTTTTTTTTTTTTTTGGCATCTGAAAAAAAAAATATTAAATTTTTTTTTTTAAGGATCCCACTAGAATTACACGATTGGATATGCTCTAATAGTTTCAATTGTTGATAATTATTATCAACACCCTCATTGCAGATACTCTTACACGTTATTTTTAACCTTTTTATGCTTGAGAACCAATCTTCATAGTTCAAGCAATTTGTTAGTATATTTTTAACCCTTATATTTTATTTTAATTGATATTTACAATTTAGTAAAAAGGTTTTTCAGATTCTACATCTTTCTAAGCTTTAAAAGAACTTTCTGTTTCAAATGAATGTTTTTAAAACATAATATACCAAACCCTTAAATTCAACTTTTGATATTATATTTTGGACTTTAAGAAATTGTGCATCATCTCCCATCTCAATCAAAAGGACAAACCCCACTTAGTTATCTCATGATTATTTTATACGGATGACAATTCGTAGGTCCCTATACTGTTTTGGTGCTCGTAGGTATGCATAAATAAAATGAAGATGGCAGCTAATGAAATATTCAAATCCTTCCGTAAACTTTTAGGTAAATGCTAGTTCATGAAATATTAAATATCGAGAAATGCCAAAATATTTGTTCTCTTTAAAGAGGGAATGATATCGCCGGCAGTCGTGGTCTCCGTCGAGACCCAAGCGCTTCTGTGGTGTTACCGCCGTCGACATTTATGCCTTCTCTGGAGTCTCCGTTCACCGTGGTTGGTGAGTCTGTGTTTAATTTCTCGATCTGGGCAAGTCCAGGTTCGTTATGGCGTTGATTTGAGTTGACTTAGTCGGGTTTTGGCCTGTGGTTATGGTTTTTCTTGTGGCTTGCTTTGGTACAGATTCCGGTTTACTTTTTAGGCTTCGGATGTTGGTATATCGGTTTTAGATGATAATTTGTAGTTATCTCTGCTATTTGGAATATTGGTGATCTGACTCTAGCTCTAGTATCTCAGATTGTTTCTTTGTGGTTACTGGTGGGTTGCTTTGTGAGTGCTTTTCAATCATGTTTTTCAAGTTTGGTTTTGGGTTTTGGATTGATTAGGTTTCGTTGGAGATTTGAGTTATGTTTAAGGCTTCTATCTAGGTTTAATTTGAGCGTTTATGAGTGCGTCTTTTCCGCATCCGAAAGAAGTTTAGGATAACTTTCTTATGTTCTTTCTTGTCAGGTTTTGAAGTCTTGTCTCTTGGTTTTGGGTTGGTGAGAGAGTGTCTTTCTGAGTGTCTCTAGGTGGTTGATGTTATCGTGCGGTGAGCCGTGGGCTAGGACGATTTATCTCGCTCCTTTGTCCTTTGCGATTGCCACTTTATTCAAGCTTGAGTTGCGATGGGTATAGAGTTGGATTGTATCAATTTATGTTTCCTTTAGTTGTAGGTTTAGCAACTTTTTATGGGCTTTTGTTTTCGGGATTATCTTGTTTTTCACCGACTTAGTTTTGGGAGAAAGTTCTGTCTTCTACCAACTTTTGTATTTTAAAAATGCATTTCTTCACATTTAATATTAAGTATCACTTCAGATGAAAAAAATAAGAGAGAATGATATTCAACGTATATTCTCCTAAAACCAGCCGCTGAAAAAGAGCAACTAACATAAACCATAAAACTATATATAATACAACAACAAAAGACTAAAATATACCAAAATTATTGTTGTCTTGTCTTAGTGTTGGATCTGAGTTTGTTTGAATGAACATCGCTTCTAAAATAGGAAGGGTCTAGAGCGGGTTTCTTTGAAGTTTTAGGACAAGATGTTTGTTCATGCTTCTGGATAAATCAGCTTCTGCTTTGCTTACTCGATGCTGCTTTAGGCCCTTTCTGTTCTTGCTCTTTCTTCGGATTCTTCATTAGTCGTGAGCTCAAATCAATTACCGCTACTAATTGATATTATGCTATCAAACCTTTATTTTTTTGGGATATTATTTCCATGTTTTTTTTTATCACATCACATGACCAATTTGTTGGGCCATGCATTTTGTTTTTGAATAATATGTAACACCTAGCTAAACCTTTATTTTTTTTTCAATGTTATTAACCATTTAGCGAAAAAAAAATATACCAAAAGAGACATGACTATAAATAAATAATAAAGACACATGGTCTAAAGGAGGACAAAAGAAACAAAAGAAATACAATTTAAAAGTTCTATTCAAAGCTTCTCTCTTCAATATCACTTGCCTCACGTCTCTCTTTCTCTCTTTTATTTGTTCTCTCACATTTTCATACCAAATTTCTCTGATGATTTTTTAGAAGAACCAAAGTTTTATAGATTATATATTTTTCTTCCTTAAAAACAAAAGAGAATGAAGGAGACAATCAGGTGCTGCATCGCCTGCATCCTACCGTGTGGAGCTCTGGACGTGATCCGCATCGTACACTCGAATGGATACGTGGAGGAAATCAGTGGCACAATCACCGCCAGCGAAGTAATGAGGGCGCACCCGAGGCACGTACTCAAGAAACCCTCTTCTCCACCGTCGTCTGATCGTGATGATGTCATCTCAGCCACAAAGATCGTCATCGTCCCTCCGGAAGCTGAGCTCCAACGTGGCAAGATTTATTTCCTCATGCCGGCAACTAAATCCGACAAACACAGCGGAGGAAAGATCCGTCGCGAAAAGGGTAATGCAAACGCTGTCAAGGAGCGTTCACAGAATCGTCGGCATCGTGAACACGGCCGTAATGATGAGTCTAGTGGGGAAAGTAATGATAATGATAAAAGTTACAACAAGGATGTATCGCTGTTGATCTCTGATCGGTACTTGACGGAGATATTATCGGAGAAAGTCGGGACTCAAAGAGATCGGAGAAAGGGACGCGTCGGCGTTTGGAGGCCGCACTTAGAAAGCATAAATGAAGATTGAGGAAAAACTCTTAGAGCATATTTATCGGTGAACCTCATTAGGGGTTCACCAAAAAAAAAAATTTTTTTTTTTTTTTTTGGGAAATGTGTAAAAAAAAAAAAAAAAATCGAAAAAAAAAAATAGACGAATGACGGGCCGCCACGTGTCATGAACAGTGTAAGAACCGGTTCTTAAATAAGGATTTTTAAGACCCGGGTTCTTAACTATTCACGTGGGACCCACGTGAATAGTTAAGAACCCGGGCCTTAAGAACCCCTTAAGAGCCACCGATAAAGATGCTCTTAGAGCAAGTTTAGTGGTGAACCCATGAGGGGTTCTTAAAAAAAAAAATTTTTTTTTTTTTTTTTTGGGAAAGTGTAAAAAAAAAAAAAAAATCGAAAAAAAAAATTGACGAATGACAGACTGCCACGTGTCATGAACAGTGTAAGAACCGGTTCTTAAATAAGGATTTTTAAGGCCCGGGTTCTTAACTATTCACGTGGGACCCACGTGAATAGTTAAGAACCCGGGCCTTAAAAACCCCCACTAATCATGCTCTTATCGCTTTTATTTCCAAACAAGAGTTCATATTTTCAAAAAAAAAAAAAAAAAAAAAAAAGAAAGAAGAGTTCATTTGTTTTCACTCGTTTTTTTCTTATTTCGGCCTCGGGGTTTTTTTTTTTTTTTGGCGTCACTGGGGTAATAATTATTATGACTCTAATTGGTCGCTATTTGATGAAGTAAATGAATGAGAAAATATTGGATAAATTTTCATTGGAGCAATTGAAAAAAAAAATAAGAATAAAGAAGAATAAATGTGTATATCTTGTTCTTCATCAAACTGAAGGAAGAAAATATTTGTTCATTCATTCCTCAACACATAAAGAAATGAGAGGAATATAGTGGGGCATATGTCAAACACTTAACAAAATTTGGAAAATTTTCCTTTAATTGTTGGTATAATTTTCCCTTTATATGTTTTAGAACATTGTTGGTGATAGATTTTATACATGCAATCCGACCCATAAAAGAAATTGGTCCGGCCCATACTATAAGTCCGGAAGGAGATAATCCAACTTGGTCCAATAATATAGAGTCGTCAAAGCCCCACGAGGATATGAGATCAACCTCGTCGGTCTCCAGGTTGAGTTTGTTGAAAATGGGTCGTAAGCTGTTGTAATGAATCAAGCACATTAAGGAGATGGCGAGATCGACGCTAATGAGAAGATCGTAACGAGAATGATGAGATCAAATATAAAATAAGAAGAAGATCATTCAAAATTATATTTATTTCCAAAGTTAATACTAAAAATGTAGAAAACAAGAAATAATTAATACTTAGAGAAGTGATGTTTATAGTTATGTTAGTGGATTATTTATAGTCATATATATAATGAGAGACTTTTTTCTCTCCTCCTCATGTTGCCACATCAGCAATAAGTTTATGCTTATGTGGAAGGTTTTTTTACAAATCCACATTCGGTCTCTAATTGTTTTATAGAACTTAAATAAATGTGTAAATATTGGCCCATAATCGAGCTCAAACATAACCCACTCGATGCAAACCTTATCCTTAACCTCTGAGAGGTGCAGTCGTTTTGTTGATAAAAAAGAGCAGTCGTTTCAAATGCCCTTCAACCATTCTCCCACGTTCAATATCCATGAAAACAAATCCTTCTCTTAATTCTATAATCAAGTCCGAAACGGCCCTCCTCACATCTCGTCGTCAAATCAATCGTCGCCCAATGTTCTATAAGTTCACCCCAGGGCTGAACAGGTACGCGCATCTGCTTCGTTTGCAATCAAAATCCTTTTTCCCTTATTGTTTGCTCTCTCAATCAATCTCATCTCTTAAAACGTCACAGGTTGATGTCGTCGCCGTCCCTGCTTCTTCAGAGTATTTCAGTTCCCGTGATCTCCACCTTGCCCGTGTCCTCAGGTTCCGGGAAGCCAGGGAATCAAGAAGGAGCTAAATGTATTGTTTGGTATATAAACTCTTGTCGAAAAATTGAAATTGAGGGTTGTAGCAAAACAGGGATTTCGTGTAATATATTGTTTTGACAGTATATGATAGCTAATATCGTTTTGAGAGATGGTTGACTCTTTGATTTCTGCAATGGTGATGCGGTATGAAGATAATGTAATCGTCAGTTTTAGCTACTAACCACTCTCTGCTTTCTTTGTATGCGTTGTGTACAAGGAGGAAGAGGACTCTTAGGGAGAGACCCATACAATGATAGATCCCACCCAAGTAGAAGCTGGGACGCCACAATTATCTGGGGATCAAGCGGATGAAGCCAAGAAGAGTGTGAAGCAAAGCCTTGAGACTCAAGATGGATCCAAGGTTCTTCCGTTTGAGTATGTTGCTCTGGAAGCATGTGTTAAAGCTGCATCCTCCAGTTTGGAAAGTGAGGTAAATACTTATGGTCAATACTCTAATACACATACCATTTTACTTCAATTGTGTGATGTTTCCATTCACTCTTCTCTGATGTAGGCCGTAAGATTGGAGTTAGAGGCTCCTCAAGCCTTGGACAAGCTTACTTCTAAGATCAGTACCCACAACTTGGAGCTGGTTCGACACATTAAAACTAGGCTGGTTGCAATAACTGGCCGTGTTCAGAAGGTGTTATGATGCTTTCCTCAACTCCTGCGATAATTGTTGAATAACGAGTAAGTCCTTCAAACTTTGTTTCTCGCTGTGTTGTCCTGAATTGTTGTCCAAAATTTCTCATGGCATGTCTCTCAAATACTTAACAGAAACATGGAAAGTTCTGGCTCATTCAAGTAACTATATTGACTGGCTTTTGTTGCAACAGCTAATGATAGAAGGTGGAGCAGCCGTTGCCATATTTGTGGACAAGAAAGGGATGGAATCCGAACTGAAGAGAAGGCTTTATGTAGAGTTCCCTAGATGGGCTCTTGCTACAATATCTATATGCTTTTTATACTTGCTTATTTCTAATGAAATCTAATGCAGCTTCTTTTCATTCATGAAGTTTGTATTGTTTTGTGTTCTTACATGTTATGTTGGTTTTGTTAACGACCTATTGGTTTTATCAGTTGTCACAGCTTATGTTGCATCTAAAGGCGAGAAGAAACCAGCTCATAGTAACAACAACGATGCTTCAACCGTAAAGCTGCCAACGGGAGCTGCAGAGATCACAATTCATAAGTGCCACTTGGGCATCTGCAGAAGATACAATCGAAAAGCCAGCAGATGCGTGTGAAAGCACTCAAGGGTTTGTGGCTGTGAAAGAGGTGACAGACAAGCTCCCAAGGAAGAATGTGAAACACACTTATTGAATAAGATCCGTATCTTACGTATCAACATCAACTACTACTGATTATCAAAAGTTGGACCGTAAAATAGAATGAAAAACGTGAGAAGGATAAGTCAAATTCGAATAATCTACATTTATCACTGACACCAAACTCAAATACTTTATATTTCACTTCTTTATTATTTCTTCCAAATTCGACTCTAAACTCATTTTCCTTTGTTCTCTCCACTATAATCTTCATATAAACAATATTATCATTCATCTTTCTATAAAACAATTACAAAAAAAACTTAACAAACTCCTGTTTTTTGTATCACAAACAAATCGATTCTTAAACTTATTTACAAAAAATGAGAGTTAGTATTAACAAATATGTATATATTTGAATAAGAAGGAATGATTGACAACTTTATGGTGCCATCAGACTTAGGTACACAACTTTGTTAAATCAAGCATAGTTTTTTTAAAAAAAATTATGGAAGTTCTGAGACTTAAATTCATAATTTTTCGAGGTCGAAAAACAACATTTGTAAACTTCTATTAAAAATGTAACTATACCAAGAGTGGTTATGAACCACATGAGACGAATACTTAAACGTTTTTATCTTTTAGATGCTTGCGAAAAATACTCCCTCTCCTAGAACATGAGGATAAACTCTGAGGAGATCAACTTCGCTGATTGGATCCTCAAAGTTGGAAATGGAGAAGCCCCTAAGATAGCAACAGAGAACGATAATTTTCGCGAGGAAGATAACATTTAGATAGATGAGTCATTGATGCTGCCAATTACGGAAAAACCACTAGATTTTGGCAAAATCGGTTTATCCTAATTCTGAACATACATTTTCCGGAAAGAGCAACACTAAGGGAGTACGCGATATTGACACAATGAATGAAATTGGCAACGAAATCAACAATTTAATCCTCTCCAAAGTTCCAAGACTCAAGGGTGATACTTGAATTCGTCATACTTGAGTTTGAATAAACATTGATATGGGTCATGTACATGTGTGGACAGAAATTCAGATGCAAAACATATAACGCTACTTGACAACCAATGACACCGATATGGAATACGATAATAAACAAACTTACGTAACCCCTCCCCCGCGCGTGCGCGGAGGGTAAAGAATCTAGTTTCCATTAATTAGAGAACTATAAATCAGTGGATTATTTAATTAATACTTAGAGAAGTGATGTATTAATTATTTCTTGTTTTCTATATTTTTAGTATTAACTTTGGAAATAAATATAATTTTGAATGTAGTAATCAGTGGATCATTCAAAATATGTAGTAATAATCAGTGGAAATAAATATAATTTTAGTATTAATTATTTCTTAAATAATCAGTAGATTATTTGATTAACAGTGGATTAAATATGTAGTAATCAGTGGATCATTCAAAATCAGTGGATTATTTATAGTGATATTAATTAAATATGTAGTAATTAATACATCACTTCTGTAAGTAAAAGTACATATATATATATATATATATATATATATATATATATATATTTACAAAATAGAAAAAATAATTAATATAATTATAATCCATTAAAAATATTTACTACATATTTACATATAAAATGCTTTGTTTTTACTTATATAAATTTAGAATTCACACAATGGATGGAACTATTCTTATTAAACTATATAATAAGATATTGTATTCTTTTTTTTTTTGTCAACTGTCATATTATTAAAATCAAAAATATCATACATGCCATGAAATGACCAAAGACTGAAAGGAAATACGAGCATGCTTGGCCAGGCAGTCTGCCACAGTATTAGCATGTCTAGCGATATGTAAAAATGTAAAAGAGGGATCAGACAATGAGCGGATCTCAGTAAGATGACCATAAAGCTCCTGAGATGGCAGTCCTGCTCCTGGTGACATAGGAGAAGGCGATAAGGAACGGTATAAGGCAGCCACATCTCAGCAGAATGTGATGTCATGATAGCCAAGTCGTTTAAGATGAAGGAGAGCTTTCTTAAGCGCTAGTGCTTCTGCCTAGTGCTTCTGCCTGAAGACTAGAATTGATGGGTGCCATGGATGACGATCCTTGAAGAACAGGCGTGCCCGAAGCTGTATGAAGCATCCAAGCGAGTCCAAAAGGAGCGGTAGGGCTGATCCATGAAGCATCTACACAACAACAAAAGCTTTTTGAGTGAGCAAGTACCTCAGAGAACGAGGAGAGCAAGCTATAAGATATTATATTCAAGCTTTTGTATCCAATCAATTAATATATTACAAAATGGTTTTATGTTTTTACTTTTAAAAAGAAAGATAATTAATATATTTATTTCCAAAGTTAATACTAAAAAATAGAAAACAAAAAATAATTAATACATCACTTCTCTAAGTAAAAGTACACACACAGATATATATATATATATATATATATATATATATATATATATATATATATATATATATATATATATATATATTTAAAAATAGAAACAAATTTAATTAATATAACTAGAAATAATCCATTGAAAAGTATTTACTACATATTTACATATAAAATGCTTTTTTTACTTATATAAATTTAGAATTCACACAAAGGTGGAACTATTCCTAATATACTATATAATAAGATATTGTATTCAAGCTTTTGCATCCAATCAATTAATATATTATAAAATTGTTTTACGTTTTTACTTTTAAAAAGAAAGATAACTGATATATTTATTTCCAAAGTTAATACTAAAAATATAGAAAATAAATAATTAATATATCACTTCTCTAAGTAAAAGTACACATATATATATATTAAAAATAGAAACAAATGTAATTAATATAACTATAAATAATCCATTGAAAAATATTTATTACATATATACATATAAAATGCTTTGTTTTTACTTATATAAATTTAGAATTCACACAATGGGTATAACTATTCTTAATATACTATATAATAAGATATTATATTCAAGCTTTTGTATCCAATCAATTAATATATTATAAAATGGGTTTACCGTTTTTACTTTTAAAAAGAAAGATAATTAATATATTTATTTCCAAAATTAATACTAAAACTATAGAAAACAAGAAATAATTAATACATCACTTCTCTAAGTAAAAGTACATACATATATATATATATATTTACAAAATAGAAACAAATTAAATTAATATAACTATAAATAATTCATTGAAAAATATTTACTACATATTTACATATAAAATGCTTTGTTTTTACTTATATAAATTTATAATTCACACAATGGGCGAAACTATTCCTAATATACTATATAATAAGATATTGTATTCAAGTTATTGTATCCAATCAATTAATATATTATTAAATGGTAGGGTGTTAACTCCTATGGAAGAAAGTCTACAAAACCAGAAAATGTTTCTTTGATCTGGGCGCATTCCCTGAAGACAAGAAGATCCCTATCGATGTTGTCATCAACATGTTAGTTGAGATGCATGATATAGACGAGGAGTCGAGGACACAGTTTTTTCGTTCTTGTTTGTTTATCACAAAAGAATCTCCTTAGTCTAATGAAAGTTCCGAGATAACTCTTTTTATGATTCTGTCTATTGTAGCCACTGCCCATGTTTCATAGGTATTTTTCCATATGCAGATTTGGCGCTTTGTACGCTGGCTATTATGATATGTTTGACAAGCGGCACAATGTTTTGAGCAGGACGAGCAGGGGGATTGCCCAAGGGTCCATTAAAAAATAGGGCCCATCATTAGTTTTTAGTATTAGAATTAAAAAGTTTATGTTAAATTATGGATAATTATCCATTCATTTACTAAACTTCCTCCACTTCATTTATCAACTTTCTCCACTCTGTTTATTAACTCTCTCTACTCTCTTTACCAAATCTTACCACCATCACAATATTTTATTAATATTCTTTTACTATAAACTAGATTTTGATCCGCGGTATCAGCGCGGAAAATTTTTTTTTAGTAAAAAATATTGTTAGTAAAACACTTTTTATGGTTTTTTCAAAATTTATATTTGTATGTACACATTCTCATATAGTGTATGTCTATGCATTCATGTCTTAGTGATAGGTTCATATTGGTTCTATTGAAATATATGTTTTTCCCGTAACATGTTTTAGATCTATATAAAAACTGCTAGAGTTCTGGTCGGATTTCCGAGCCATTTCCATCTGGATCCATGCTAGTTCGCTCTTAGTATTAAGAAGCTTTAAATATCCAAAAAAATCGAGTCCACTTGGGTTCCAGTATTACCCGAACACCTGAAAAATATCTAAAATCCAAAAATACATGAAAGCCTAAAAATACTAAAATACGTGAAAATATCTGTAACCTATAATATAACTGAAATATATAAAAATATATTTAAAATTTTGAAAACTAAAAAATCCAAAATACTAAAATAATACCCGTAAAACTCAAAAATAAATAATATATTTAATATTTTGGATCATTTGGATATCCGAACGGGTCTCCGGTAGGAACTAAAACCGATCTAGACCCGTTGATGAATGTAAACTATTATTATACCTTGAAATTTTAAATTATAAATATATTCAGTTAAAATTTTAATTTTAATTTTAATTGTTTGATTTATTAAATCTACACAAATAATAATAGTTATACTTAACAAAAAAAAAATTGAATATATGAATCTTATATTAAAAGTTCAGATATTACTAATAATGTAGCTGGAGAGTGGGTCAAACCCGCCCGTTTGACCCACCTGCTACGATTTGTTTTCGATCAACAAAACCCGTCTCACATAACTCGTGAAAGAAATACATTATATACACACAAGTCTCACCTAAATTTACAGGTTATTCGTCAGATCCACAAATATTGTTTAAACACTTGTAAAGTTATTTTATATGTGTTTTAGTTATTCAATAATATAAATTAAATACTATATAAATAAATAAAACATTTTTATTAATATATTGAATTATTTAATATTTATATTGATATAGAGAAAGCTATATATTAAAAATGGTTTACTTTAATGTGGGAAACTTTTTTTATTTTGGGAATATAATAATATTTAATTAATACAAAATATGTATGTAAAATATAATTTGGTTTATTAATATGTAAATCCCATTTATGATATTAATACTTTTAAATATTAACTAATTTAATAATTGTTTATTTAATTAATCTAAAAATATTTATGTAAAAATATATCTGATTTATTAATATGTAAATCTCATTTATGATATTAAAATTTTGAATATTAACTAACTAAAACTTTATGAAATTGAATAATAGTAATTGATATCTTAAATAATTTTTTATTTCAGTTATGTTAGTTCATAATTTATTTCTACAAGATTAGATATTTTCTAAAAATAAATAATATTTATTAATATTATTAGTTAAAAATAAATATATAATGGTTAACTAA
>CM058229.1:23234753-23278130 GCA_030180135.1 Orychophragmus violaceus
ATTCAACCAAATGCATTGATAATACTTATAAGTACTCTAATGTGTTTTACATATTTAGAACTAAAGCAATTATGTACATTAACTACTTATAAATCAACCCCTACTCTGCTTTCAATAATTAGACCTAAAAACAAATGTGTGTACTTAGACTACGAGATATATTTAGATATTGTTCATATAATCTATGAAACAATAAATTTCCTTGTAGATGAAGCAGTTGTTGCAGACTTCGTCAAAATCCCCAACCTCGCAACATTCACCAAGCTCGATTAGAGAGAGAGAGAGAGAGAGAGAGAGAGGAGAGAGAGGAGAGAGAGAGAGAGAGAGACGGAGAGAGAGAGAGAGAGAGAGAGAGAGAGAGAGAGAGAGAGAGATGAGAGAGAGAGAGAGAGAGAGAGAGAAGAGAGAGAGAGAGAGAGAGAGAGAGAGAGAAGAGAGAGAGAGAGAGAGAGAGAGAGAGAGAGAGAGAGAGAGAGAGAGAGCAGAATATCATACTCATGGTACTGCCTTACACTCATCTCTAGAACAACATAATGGCACTTTTCTTGACATAGCCTAACTACTTGCAAGCCTTTTCCTCCCAATGTTTCTTGATGTAGTTAGCCCCTCCGTGAGATGATTCTCATTGATTATAATCATTTCATAGTGATCCATAGCTTATGGGTGTTTTGCTTCTGCAGAAAACTTGAGCTTCCTAGAACCCCATATTGTTTCCTTAAAAAAATGGCATGCAAATTTTCATACTCAAAAAGAAAATCTGTTTTTTTCCAGGAATTCTCTCCAATAGAAGGGGAAAAGTGTTGTCGAGCTTCAACTTCTTTAGGACATTAAGGTATTTGGAGAAGAAACAAAATATCTTGTATGTAAATATGCATTCAACCAAATTAGGGTGAGATTCTTCTCCTACTTTGCAATATGATAGCTAGGACATCATAAAGAAGGTATGTGAGCTTTAGGATATATTCTGGTTTTTTCATGATGTTATGTTGGCTTTGGTAGAATGGTGAAATAGTAGGACATGCATGCCTTATTTACAAATCACGGTATGCAGTTAAACGAACTGAGAAGTGAAACAATCTTCAGTTATTTTTAATGCAGATAACTTACTAATTAAATAGTTCATCATCCATGATTTTGATTCATAGTATGGGACATTGGAAAATAGGGAATTTAATATGAAATTATGACCACTTTAATTGACTGCGAGAAAATCTATTTACAACAAATCTGTTTCAGTAACTACTTCTCTTTTTTACTGTGTAATGTCTTTTCAACCCAAGTTTTATGAATATTGTCCTCCCTAATTAGTAGTAGCTTTAAACTTACAACACATTCATGTATTGATTAGTTACAGAATACAATGCATCTAAGAGTTTGAATGCCTTTGTGTAGATGGAAAATCAAACTAAATGTAACTCATTAGCTTCATTCTTTGCACTATATATAGATCAATTTAAGTTTTGCATTTCTTACTCATCAAGATTTTTTTTCAAACTATAGGTTTTCATCTGCCTATTTTCTTCTCTATCATTTATGTATAATTCTAAAGATATTTAAAACCCTACACTGATAAAAGTTTGAAATAATCTTCTCTTTTTAAGGTTTGGTTTGGAATTATGTTTTCTAAACAACAAGATTTGAAGCTTCAATCTTCTGATCCTCTGGTATCAAAAGTGTATGATGATCTGACTAATCCAACAAAGGTACCTATCCCTAATTTGTTTCATTACTATCCTTGTCTTATGTACTTTTCTTAGTATAATCTCCTATATGTTTAATGAGTACACATACACATATAAGAAGTACCAATTCATTCTTCATCACTAACCTCAGTTATTTTATTTCTTTACGTCTATCTGCACAAAAGATTTTTTAATGCCAAGAAGACATATTTGGCTACTCTTTTGCCGGTGTCTCCCTCGACAAACTTCAAGCAGGGAAGAACAAACATAGTGTAGTTGTGCGTGTTTTATGGATGTGGGAAGCTAGGAACTTCAAACTCAATGGAACTCTCATAAGTCTTGATTTATTTCTCATTGACGAGAAGGTAACACATTCCTAATTACGCTAATATTCTTCACATCCCAAATATTTAAGAAAATGTATTAGCGTTGACATACAATAATAAATTCATGCAGGAAATTTTGATCCAGTGGTCAATCTATTACCAAAGAGTCCACATGTTCAAAGATTTGATAAAGGAAGGGAAGATATATCTCATCAACAACTTCGAAATAGTTCTCAGCTATAGTCACTACAAGGTCACAAATAGTCCTTACAGCCTACGATTCACTCACACAACCCAGATCATTGAAGTGGCTGAGGAAGTTTTTTGCATTAAACGTGAAAAGTTCAGAATCCACAGTTATGCCGAATTCCAAAAGCTTTGCAGGAACCAACATCCACTTGCTAGGTAAACAGTTTCCACATTTCCCATTTTATGATTATAATACTAAGATTAGTTATAGTAACATGTGTTTCATTTCATTGATTGTAGATGTTATCGGCCATGTTCTATATGTACAAAGCTCCAATTTGGATGACTCAAACAACAAACAGAAGATTATTTTGCGTCTTCTTCTGCAGGAGTAACCTCTTCAAACTAAATCTGACTTCACTTCTTATGTATTCAATCTATTCAAAAAAACTAATTTATACAACACTCTAATGTAACAACAACTCGACAATCCGCATGGCTCTGTGGGATGATCAAGCTTCTGAATTTCGTCTACAATTTAAATAGAGTAATTGCAACTCCATCGTTATTGTATGCACATGTTTGGATCCTAAGATTTTTGTAGGTAAGCAGCTATATTTTTATGTATGAAACATTAATCCTGCTACTTTTAAAATAATTATTTGAATAGTTGTGTAGGAAAACCGCACCCTAACTTGAGTGGATCAACAAAGATATACATCAACTATGATTTCGAAGTTTTCAAAGAGTTTACAAATTGGTTAGAAATCGGGATAAGATGTTAAAAGTTATTTGAAATATATAAGATTACAAATGGCAAGGTTTCTAAATAGTGGAAAACAATAATGCATGATGGGTATCAACACCAATGAAGCATCTACAAAAACAGTGTATGAGGATACTAAGAAGGTGGAATTGGAGGATTGGACTATCCAAGATATTCTTAGTTATGTATCAAGTGGAGTAGATCAGGAGAAATAAGTCATTTGTCGTGCGAAGGTCATTGAAATCGACAGTTGTAATGGATGGAGTTACTTGTCTTGCAATACATGCTCCAAAAAACTAACCCATTCGGAAATATCTTTGATATGTAATCATTACAACTTAAGCTCTTCATTTGGTGTTGCAATATATAATAAAAACCACACTCTTTAAATTAAATCTTACTCATACCAATAATTGTTTACAGTTATTTGGATATTTGTCAAACAATCAAGTTCATAGTAGAATGAACTCATAGTTGATTCTGGTGATAGGACAACTACATTGTCATGTTTGATCGAGATGCCAAAAAAATAACCCACTCCACTGCCGAAGACATCACTCAATCAAAGGTAATCTGAATACTTCCAGACGTAACAAATACAAAGATAATGCCTTCCATCATGCTAATATGAAATAGTTTATTACAGGAATATGGCAGCGAAGGAAGCTCCAACTATCAGAGGATACCAAAGTGTCTTCTTGAAATGGTTGGAAATAAAATGGTTTTTCAAACCAAAATATCATACTACAACTTCAAAAATTCGTACAAGCTTTCACAGTGACTCGAATCATAACATAAATGATACTTCCTGGCATAAAGGCAAAACTCAAATCGATAATAGTAATGTGAATGATAAATTAGACATCTCATCATTTAAAAGCAAAGGCTTGACCTATATATATTATACATGATATGAGGAACAAAAAAAGAGAAGATGAGGATATTCAACCTACGAAAAAGCTGATGAACTAGGAAATAAGGAAGCTATGGGATCAAAAGATGTAAAGGGATTGAAGACCATGAAGAAAAGAGCCAAAGAAGATGCGAGTGATATGACCATCATTGGGGCATTAAAATCTACGTATTGATGATAAAATATTATACCACATTGACAAACTTTATCTCTTTCAGTTGTTTTCTATCATTTCCAGTTTATGAATTTTAATTCATTTTATGGTATTAATCTTAAGGCATGATTAATAATTGTATTTTTCATTTTCTCAATAATCATATTAATATTTTTATAAGTTTCGATATAAGATTTATAAGATAATAGTCTTTCTTATATTGCATATAGGAAAAGTTTGTAATGACAAATTACAGAGATAAGTTAAGCTTTTAGATTCTGGGAGTTTAATTAAAAGGAAATATTGATACCAAAAACACTTGGTAACTTAACATAATAGTTTATGCACAATAAGGATAAATGACTTAATTGCAAGTTGCTAATCAAGATGATTGATGTCAATCATATAGTGTTCTTTTGTTATCAGAAATTATGAATCAAACATAAATTAATTTATTGGGTTATCTAACACTTTACGTGTATATATGCATATTTATACACAAAATATATAAATAAGTTATGTATGAAATTTATGCTATGCCAATAATACATAATATATATATATATAAATTTATGTAATTTTGATAACATAAAAAGCTTATAAATTATTATTTAAATATAGTAAACTATATAACAATGAAGAAACGGATTATATGAAATTGTAAATTAATAATAATTTGGAATTTTGATCAAGTAAGAAACTCGATCTGAACAAAAAAACATAGTAATGAACCCGAAAAGTACAAACCGAAGTCTGATCCAAAATAAAAATAAATAATAAAATTAACCCTAAACCAAAGAAACCAGGAAACAAAAAACGTCCCATTGTTAACTTGATACCTAAAAGGCCAAGCATATGTTTTACATAAAATTGTTCATGCTAATTTCGTGATCACAGAAAACACACAATTTAAGTAAATGTTGACTAAAAATTTGAATGAATATATTCATCATATGTATCTTAAAAACGCTGATTCTAACAACTTAAATGGTTTACAACTTTCATAACCTTCAATTATTATTATAGGAAAACGAAGCAACCAGCTGAACCAACACAAACATCATTGAGCAAATGGTTGGTCATATTTGAAAACATTAATCATTACTTCAGGTCAAACAATAAGGCTGTGATTAGATACCTATAATACAGGGAAGAGAGTGTATGGGATTTTTTTCCCGATGAATTACACTAAAAAAATGCCAATCAAGTGGGATTGAAAGAAAATAGATAAGTGGATAAGTGTTGTAATAATTATGTCCCCAGCTAAATTTTTCCAGCCAATGGAAAGAAGTGTAACATTATCCCATTACAAAGTGGGAATATTTTCTTAATTTGTTCTATTAATTATAGTTTTAACGTGTTTGGTATAAAACAATTTTTTATTTAATTTGTTTAAAACAACACTTTTGTAAGTTAACTAACTAAATAATCCTTAATTTTAAATATTTAAATAAAAGAATTCATTAAAAATAAATTAAGTTTGTTTAATTTAATATTTAGTTATCAAAAGATTTAATTTGTTATTCAAATTTGGATACAAGTGGTTTATTAATATATAAGAAAATATATTTTAAAATAAAATACAAAATAAATGGTAGATTCTAAATTTAAAATCATAAAACATTATTTATCTATTACCTATAAAAAAAATCAGAAATGTGTATAAAATTTGAAATAATGGAACAGTTCTGAATATTTGGACATAAAATATGAATCATAACATATTTTATTTAATAATTTAAGCAATTTATACTTTCATACATAATTAATCTTTATACATATTAATAATTAAATTTTAAATATAACTAATATTATAAATTTGAATTGTTATACAGATAAGACCAGCAAATTCTCGTAGAACAAATAGTAGAGGCCCTGGTAGAAATGCTGGAGAAGGATCGTCGAATTCTCGTGGAGGAATGACCGGAGATATAACAACACGCAGGGTAAATTAGTGCTAACATTCATCAATTTTAATATTATATATACGTGCTTTAATAGGTTTAAAATGATTATTTTCTAAAATATCTTTTTTGCATAGCCAAAATTTAAATGGTCGCCTAGAACCACTCAAATTTTTCTAGAACTTGTAATCGGCGAATTGGAAGCGGAAGACTATACTATTAAACTACCATTAGCTTCTAGTAAACGAAGAATAAAAGAAAAGTTTTCTGAAATAGTTGGAGAGAGGGTTAATTGGGAACCTGGGATGAAAAGCAAACTAGATTATTTGAGAAGATTGTGGCACTACAATAACATATTAAGTAAACGTACTGGTGTTCACGTTGATCGCACGACTGGACAAATTGAAATGTTGCCGACATGATGGGACGATCGATGCGCGGTAATTTTACACTTTTAAAACTTGTTCAATAAATTCATTTATAATTATTGTTATGTTTAAAATATTAGTAACCTTTATAAAATGCTAATAAATATTTATTTTAATTATTGATAATGTATCATATTATTTTACAGGAATTCAGGAGCAATCAGAAATATATAACCGTAGTGCAACATAAACCTCTTCCGTTTAAAGATTTACTTGATCAAATATACGGCGAACACGATGTCGAGCAAGATGATCATTATTCACCGTACATGCTTGGTGTTCATCTCCAACATGAAGAAAATTGATGAAGATTATGGTGATGATGATGATGATGTGGTTGCAGATGAAACCGAAGAACATGTTTGGTCCTCACTTCTTCCCGATAACTCTAATCGAAGAATGTCTAATGAAGATTTACCAAGACTATCTCGGTCACCTATTCATTCTTCTAGAGAAGCCAATCAAAATTCTCCATATAACACTAACAGATCATCACGTGTTCAAAGTACAACTACACGCCGTACTCATACAAGAAGAGTTAATTTTGAGGCACAAATTGAAGGAAGATTTCAAAGTATGGAAGAATCTCGTGGACAGTTACTAGATGTGGTGCGTTCGCATCAAAACTCGAAGGCAACTTATGGCGATGCACTAGCCATGTTGGAATCTTTACCAATCGAGCCAATGAATACATTTTGGTGGGAGGCAAACAAGTTGTTAATGAACAATGAAGATATCCGTGAAGGTTTCATGAAGTTACGAAGTGAAGAACATAAAATTTGTTATTTGGAGAGGTTGGCCGGCGTTGATAGATATGGACATCCTTGTGAGCTCATCAACCTACGAGTGACAAGTAGCACTAGTGGAAGTGGTCATGTAAGATCTGATGGTTCTGGCTACGAATGTGGTGGATCTTTTTGTGGCGGGTCTGCTGGTGGCGGGTCAGTTGGTGGTGGTTCTGTCGGTGGCGGTTCTGTTGGTGGCGGTTCTGTTGGTGGCAATTCTGTTGGCGCGGGATCAAGTGGTGATCAAGGTTGTGGGTTAGACACGAGAGATTTCAATAATTATGAGCCTTCCCCTTACTCGGCAGGATTTAGTTCACATACGTCGCTGTATTTTTCTCCTAATTTTGGGCCATTCGATTCAGGATCACTTGCGACTAATTTTTCTTCTTTCTTTGGTATTGAATCTCCTAGATCTACAGGATCTGCTTCGGGTAGTGCTCCAGAAATGATTAACCTTTTTAATAGATCTAGGGGTGATGACGGAAAAAATCAGTGATAGTTATGTATTACAACTTTAAATTTTAATATAAATGTGTCTTTGTTTATGTATATTTAATGTGTTAAGTTATGTTTAAGAAATTCTAATGCATCTATATTTATTATATCA
Organism: Orychophragmus violaceus; assembly: GCA_030180135.1. Classification (NCBI taxonomy): domain Eukaryota; kingdom Viridiplantae; phylum Streptophyta; class Magnoliopsida; order Brassicales; family Brassicaceae; genus Orychophragmus; species Orychophragmus violaceus. Next base: position 23,242,508 of record CM058229.1, read on the forward strand.
GGAACTTCGTATTGCTGAATTACGTTCACAAGGAATCGAAAATCTTGATGATGAAGAGATTGCGGAGTTGATGTTACTAGAAGAAGAAGAGACTATGGATGAATGCATATCTCCTATGTTGCAGTATTATACAAGCTATTTTACGAAGAGACCTATGAGTTCAAATCGGAGGGAAGGAAGGCTTATCATACGAGATCAAATTTATGGCAATGAGATTTCATGTCAAACACTTATTAGGATGAGTCCGGAGGCATTCATCCACTTATGCCGAATACTGCAAGAAAGATATGGCTTAGAAAACTTGAGAAACAGAAGTCTCGATGAGAGCGTCACAATATTCCTCATCATTTGTGCCCAAAATGATACGCAACAGGATATTTTGCTCAGGTTTGGCCATTCACAAGAGACTATTAACCGAAAGTTCCATGATGTTTTTAATGCAATGGTACGGTTGGCTGTATAGTATATTCGCCCTCGAACAGTCGAAGAATTAATGGCTATATCCAACCGGTTAGAAAGAGAGAGAACTTATTGGCCTTATTTTAATGGATTTATCGGTGCACTTGATGGAACCCATGTGCCGGTAATGGTGACACCAGGTCGAGAAGGTCTCCGATTTATAAACAGAAAGGGAATTGCAAGTCTTAATGTTCTGGCTATATGCGATTTTGACATGCTTTTTTACATATAGTTTTGTCGGGATGGCTGGATCTGCCCATGATGCACGAGTGTTGGCGACTGCGATACGAGATGATCCAATGTTTCCTGCACCTCCAGAAGGCAAATATTATCTTGTAGATAGTAAGTTATGCTAACAGGCGTGGGTATTTAGCTCCATATCGACAAGAACAAGGGGATGGGACAAGATATCATCTCCAAGAGTTTTTCAACCGTGAACCTCCTCGGAACAATAAAGAAATGTTTAATAGGTTGCATGCGTCCTTACGTTCTGTTATAGAACGAACATTTGGAATATGGAAGAAGAAATGGAGGGTCATTAATGAATTTCCAAGGTATGATATCCCTACACAAAGAAATGTTGTGTTCGCTACGATGGGTTTGCACAATTTTATTCGGCAACATAATTTTAAAGACTCGGATTTCGAAAACATTAATATCGAAAATAATTGTGCAGAACCACAAGTAGAAGAGAATGATGAGCATAAAGACAACAATAGTGCCAGAGTTGAAGAAGAATCAGAGACAGGATTATATATGCGGATAGTTCGTGATCAGATTGTTGAACAAATTTTGTCAGAAAATCAACGTAGACTCCGAAATCATCGATAAATTTGAACATGTACTAAATACTTTAATTTTTGTTTGTGATTCCAAAATTAAATTTAAGGTGTGATTTAAGAAAATTATTGATTTATATTTTATTATTTTCTTTTTGTTATACTTATATTATTATAATAGTTAAAATATAATAAAATATGTTTTTAATAAATCTCTCTCAATTACTCTCAATTACTTTTACTAACTACCAATCCCATTAATTTTTTCACTTTTTATTTTACTTTTTCTCTTTCAATCTCTTTTTTTCCTTCCCTCTCTATCCCTTCCCTACCAATTCCTCTCAATTACTCTAATTTCTTCCAATCGCACCCTAAGATTCTACATACAACTTTACAAATTACTTTAAGAGGAAACTAAAAAGAAAAAACACCACTCACCTTCCCTCTAAATAGACGCTTAAAAGAGTGTTAGTCAAGAAAAATTCAGGTCAAATCAAATCAATCGGATCCAGAAACTACGACGTGACATGTATAAAACAAGAGGCACTAATTATTTGAATCAATTAACAAAAATTAAAATTTTCTAATCTGATTTACCCACTATTACAGGGACAACAAGCCCACTTCTGAAATTGCCCTGGTGGCATGTCTTCTGCTGGTCCTGGAAGCTCGGAAAACCCATAGGTCTCATCTAGATCATCAGCAGGGACAGCCTCATGCTCAGCAGCAGAGGCAGCAACTCCAGAAGAAGCGCCTCTAAGTACAGTAGAGCGACACGGAACAGCCTGACAAAGCTCCACATTAGGCTGGAAAGAGAGTGAAAGAGGCTCATATGTGATGCTTGTAAGCTTGGTCTCTGGAAGGGGAAAGAGACGCTCAACGTCAGATGTATCAGTGAAGCGCCACAAGAACTGTCTCCCACTGATATCTCCCTTGATCCACTACATGCTCTTTAGGTGTGTAAAGTCCATCGTGGACTTCTTGGTGCATGTAGACATCTGACTCCTGTCAATCTGAAAGTGGTCAAAAATAGGGGTTAGCAGACTCCCAACAGACTCTATCTTTGTCGCCTTTCCACTGAATGCTCTTTTCTTGAGATCCTCTAGATGATGGGCAAAAAAAGCTCCCATGTTCACATCAGCCACTAAACGAGCATCCTGATACACACTTTCGTCAATAATATCGCCAATCCCAAAATACATCAGCAGAAGCTCAGCTATCCTCATCATTCCTAGCTCCATCTTGCACAGGATCGTGTTGGCGAACAGGCGGACAAAGTATCGCAAGACCGGATGTCGCACTACAGACTGTCGAGTGGTCTGAGAGTCATACACTCCATTACCAGAATGCTCCCAAAGCACTTGCACATCGAGCCACTGCTCAGGCATGTTTACGCGCTCCCTGTTCCGGTTGAATGAGTAGATGTCACATAGCTCAGGGATAGTAATCTTGTACCTCACACCCTTAGCCATGAAAGTCAACGTCCCTTCAGAAGCCTTTCTCACCACATCGTTAGTGTAGTACACTCGGACGGTCGCCATGAACTGTCGGATCAGCTCCTCATGCATATCATAGTACTTGGTACATATGGTACCCAAGCCTATTATCCTCAGAATGCGCAGGACGTCTGATCTCATCTTCAGCTTGTTCATCGTGGTTGTACACGTGATCCGTGTGGGAGGGAGATCAACGCCACACCAAGCGTTGTAAAACAAGGAGTCATAGTTATCCCACTGCTCCGAGATCGGTCTGTGGGTGCAAACGGTTGTCTTAGACTCTGTCGCAAGATCGTTTGCGAAGCATGTGAGCTTGAGATTTATTCTCTCCATCCATGGCCAAGGCGATCTGATCTGTGCATTACTGACATTAGAACCGGCCATGTCATCCTACTGCGAGGCTGAGCCAGAAGCAGCGGTGGCAGATGCTCTTCATGGGTGCTTTCCGGGGTTCAGGTAAGGTTCCATCTGCAACACATAAATATTTCAAATCCACAATCTCATTCAATTGAGCCTACACAATCATCCACATTACTCAAATCAACCATATTCCATAACCAATACGTCCTAAATATCAACAGATCGATCAAAAATCCAAGCTTTCTTCCCTTGAACACGAACTGAAAAATGGAAATTCAGAAGCATACCTTCGCAGGTCGATTAAACGGATAGTAGAAATGGATAGAGCACGGAAAAACAAGTGGGATAGAGCTTTGAATCGTCAAAAACGGTGAAGAAACGAAGGAGATGGCGATTTGTGAAGGTTTTTCGGCGAGAAGAGAAGTGAGGAAGAAGAAGTCGGGTCGAGGGTTGTAAGAATACTTACCTCGATTTCATCGATGTCGACCGACACTGAGGTTAATGTCGGTCGACATTCATATGTGTAACCCAAATCGACCTTTTAAATCGACTGAGGTCGATTATCGTTCGTCATCAAAACTTCTCGAAATCGATGTCGACCGACATCAATGCGATGTCGGCCGACACTGATCTCTCAGTGCTACTGATCCTACGGGATTTGACACAAAAACACCAAAAACAAAAGAAATCAAAATGCAAGACAAAAAATCCTAGTGTATACCATTTACCAGTGGATTTCCTCCCACCCAGCGCTTGTTTTTAGTCGTTAGCTTGACTTTGGTGGGAGATTAGACTCCTGGTGATTTCGACAGAGGCTGTGAGTGCCTCTGCGAAAGTCTCTTCATCCATGGCGGTGTGTAAGCAGTATCAGCATAAGATCGTCCAAAGAAAGAAGGAATGGGATCTTCTCTTGCATTCATAACAATGAAGTTAGTAGAACTGAGTTGTGAAGATGCATACCTCTGTTTTGGTGGAGTTCTGACGTTTGGAGCTTTCTGCTTATAAGCAGTTGCAATCTCTGAAGATGATAGAGTGAAATCTTGAGAAACCACCATCTTCTTTTCTCCAGGATCAGAAACTGAAACCTCACTAGTCGGAGTTTCCTGCTCCACCACAATGCTAAAGGCTTGCCCGTCAATAGCATACCTTTGCAGCTTATCCATATTGAAGTGCAGAGGCTTATCTCCCAGGTGGAAATCAATCAGACTGTGCCTCACATCGATCATCGCTCCAGAAGTAGCAAAGAAGGGTCTTCCCAGTATCATAGGATCATCCGGTTCACTATCGTACTTCAGCACCACAAAATCAGTTGGGACTAAGTAGTTCCCAACTCTGACAGTGACATCCTCAAGAACTCCTTCTGGAATCCTCCTTGACTGATCAGCTAGGATTAGAGAGATCCTAGTGGGTGCAAAATCTGTCATCCCCAATCTTTCTGCCACAGAGTATGGCATGAGATTTCCAGCATCCCCAAAATCACACAAGGAGCGCTCGAAGCTATCCTAGAAGTTGAAACAATTCATCACAAATACACCAGGATATGGTAGCTTCTTAGGGATCTGATTAAACAAAACGTCACTGACTCGTTTAGGAAGCACTACCACCCATTCTTTCAAATCCTCTTCTATGGGCATCATCTTCTCCATGTATCTCTGTAGACAAGGATGATAGGGCAAAACATCAGCTTGTGGATCCTCTTTCAACTTCTTATATGTCACTTCCAGGTGTCTGACTTCATCAAGCTCTTGTTTAGACTTCACAACAACCCTAGGGAAAGGTATTGGAGGCTTGTAGCCCTTCTCTTCAGTAGTGCCACAAGATGTTGGTGAAGTTTGACCTTCTCGCTCAGAGTGTCGACCGACGTTGAATTGATATCGGTCGACATTAGCCAATTCTCCATCGATGTTGGCTCCATAATCGATCATAGTCGATTTCCGTTCGTCGTGAGGACTCGAAATCACTGTTGAAGATGGGTGTCGGCCGAAGTCAAGGGCAGTGTCGGTCGACATTGAGATTGCAGCTTCGGATTTTTGACTATCTTCAACAATTTCAGCTATCTTAACCTCAAATCCTTCTCCTTGATCCAGCCCATCCTCAACCTGAACTGACCAAGCGTTTATGTGGGTGTTCTGAACATTCTTCCCCTTAACTGAGCTTGAAATCTGGTTCACATGTGTATCCAGTTGTTTCATATGTGTGCTCAAGGATTCAAACTTCCCATTCATATCAGTGTAGACAACATCTATCTTCTTGTTGAAATCCACAGCAGTCTTCGTCTGACCCTCTAGCAACTGCTCCATCATAGCTTCCAACTTACTCTCATGAGCACTAGTAGCAGGAGGTGACTGATAGGAAGATGATCCATAGGTCCTCTGATAAGAATTGTTCTGCTGAAAAGGCTTTTGGTAACCAGCATTCTGACCATATCCAGAAGAGTTTTGATTGCTTGTGAAAGCTCTCTTTTGTCCACCAGTAAAGAACTTGTTGCTTTGCTGATTCCCAAACCTGTTTCCTTGGAATCCAGAACCACCAATGTAGTTCACATCTTCTTCTGTGCAGCCTTCTTCAGGTCCAAACTCTTCAACCTCTTCAGCAAAATGGACATGCTTCTTGCCAGTCAACAAGTTGTGAACAATATCCAGCTTGTTCTTCATCTCAGCTATCTGCAGATGATCAACTTTTCCACCAGACTCTTTCCTTCTCTGTTATGCAGTCTTAGTACTGTTGCTGCTCACCAAGTTCTCAATCAATATCTTGGCTTGTTCAGGAGTCTTTGTGTTGAAGTTACCATTGCTGGCAGCATCTAACGCAGACTGGTACCAGAGATCTGCACCTCTGAAGAAAATGCCCATCAACTGAACTTCAAAGAATCCATGATGAGGATAGTCTCGTTGGTACATCTTAAAACTTACCCAAGCAGACTTAAGCGGCTCTGTAGGTCCCTGAGTGATTGTCAGAAGATCCTGTCTGAGCTGATCGGAGCGAGCATCATCATATAAATGTCGCAGAAACTCTCTCTTCACTGCGTCCCAAGTGGTTAACTTCCCAGGTGGAAGTTGCTTAAGCCAAGCTGCAGCCTCTCCAACAAGAGAGTATGGGAAAAGCTTGAGGAAAAGGAAGTCATAACCCACTCCACTGTGCTTCATCCCAATGACGAAGGCTTCAAAATCTTCAATATGGTCCATGGGTTGCTCATGTGGAAGACCATGGAAAGGATGCTGCCTCAGAAATGCATAATAGGCAGTCTTGAGCTCAAACTCATTCCTCTCGAAAGGAGGAGGTACAATTGTTGACCGGTTAGCATAAAACTCATCGGGTCGGTTGTAGTCAGCAAGAGTCCTCTCAGCAGCAGGAGGATTAGGTGGCTGTCCATTAGCTCCAGGATGAGCAACATGCCTCTGACCTTGAGGCTGCTCAGGTCCAGGGATCACATTCCCTTGGGCATCAATCCTTTGCCCTTGAGCATTATAGGGGTTATTCTGTTGGTCTCTCAGAACTCCTTCAGCATCTGGTATCAAGATCAAACGATTGTTCATCATCCTTGAAGTTCTCTGAGCCTTTTTGTTCGTTCTCTCAAGTCTAGCAAGCTCCTCAAGTCTGAGGTTAACAAGTTCTTTGCTCGGGTTGCTTCGGGTGTTTTGACTTGGCATACGCTGAGTTCAAAGGTGAAATCCGCGCTTGGTGTCGGGCGACACTAGAGTAATGTCGGTCGACACTGAGTGCTTCAATCGATTCCTGCAGCAACAAAAACAAGCCAAACAAGAGAACATGAGTAACAAAGGAAATAAAAAACTTAGACTAAACCTTAAAACAAAATATATCGGCGAACTCAAAGTTATATCCCTATTTTACTGCAAGTGCACAATTATGCGAATGTAGTATTCAAGGTATCGTATCCACAAGGACTCAAGTTTCACACGACCGATTTTATGTCTTTCAGTTGAGCTAAGCCAACCAAGAGAAAGCAGTAAATGAATGCAAGTAAATTAAAGAGTGTTTTCAATGGTAGAAAGGCGTCAGACTTAGGAAGTTCTCGGGAATTATACAATGTCATACACTTAACTAACCGGATTCAGATTAATCTCAAGTTCAAGAACTAGAAACACAATAATAAACAATCCAACTCTCGCTGAGATTATTTCTATATCTAGCAACCTAGCGATCCAAATCTCTTTGTGATCTTAGAGTTCTAAACAAGCATTAGGAACAAGTTCTTCGGTTCACAATTTTCCTAAACCAAATCTCTTTGTATCTAGTCAAATTGCTCACACTAAGTTTATTCAGATTATAACTCACACTCTCGTGCTAAGTTAATTATCTCATATCTAAATCCTAGGTTATCAGTCCAGAATTCAGTATTAAGTGTGACTTAGGTGATGAACGAATAGATTTAGAATCCTAGTTAATCAGTTGTCTAGACATGCATAAAAACCCTATGAGAATTCCTAAATCTAACTAGGTTACTACTCAGACATATTATCAGATAAACAACACATTATTGAATGGAAAACCAAAGATTGAATAGATTGATAAAAAGGGGTTCGAAATCCTTCTCTCAAAGGTTACAAGTAGCAAGAACAGCCCCTTGGCACCAAATCTCTTAATCTCCAAAGCAAGAACAAAGTAAGAACAGGATAAGAACAAGATGGATGATACTGAGTCTGAAAAACCTAATTAAAATACTAAACACGTTTTGGAGCTAGATTAGAATTAGGGAAAACTTCTGGGCAACTTTGCAATTCTTCAAAAGATGTATTCAACTCAAGCGTATAAGTCATGTCGCCCTCAATGTCGACCGACACTAAGGTGATGTCGGTCGATATCCAACCGTGGTCGAGATTCCAACTTCAGCTCATTGCATAGATCGCCATAAACGTCCTATAATCCCACTCTTTGCTCCAAACGTAAGCCTACATGTAGAAGACTCAATAGACTCGAAAAACTAGGTTAAAGACTCAATATATACAACTATATCATGGTTGAAAACCTAGAAAAACCATGATATATCACAATGGCACATCGAAACATTTTTGAATCTCTTGATCAAACATTAAAAGATATTATGAGTTATGTTGACCATGTTGCTATAGACAAACTGTTTGGAGGAAAAACGATTCTCTTAGGGGGAGATTTTCGTCAAGTATTTCCAGTCATCCCGCAAGGAACAAGACAAGATACAGTTTTGGCGTCACTCAACAGGTCCTACATATGGGCAAAATTTATCTATAAGCATCTTGTCAAAAAACATGAGAGTACACCAAAGTGAAAAAGAATTTATTAAATGGATATTGCAAGTTGGAAACGGAGAAGCGAAAACATAGTCTTCAATAGAAGAATATGGTTCACAGTATGAAAACATAAACATTGAAGAATCATTATTGTTGCCCGGTCGAGAAGATCCATTGAAAGAAATCCAATAAGCAAATTTCCTTGGTCTGTAAACTTCATTTAAAGACCAAGAATATCTAAAAGTCCTAGCCATGCTTATCCCAATGAATGAATCAGTTCATGAGATCAATGATTTCTTTTTATCAAAAATCAGAAGCGATATCAAAGAATATTTTGCAACAACATTAGGCTGATCATTACTCGGTTGGAAGACAAAGTACTCGAAGAAGAGATTTTAGCTGGGAAAAATGCAGGGAAGAAAATCTTTATACAAGGGATCATCATAAAAACTGCATAAACAAAGTGCCCATACAAAATGAAAAGAAGACAATTTTCTCTAACAGAGTCTGTTATGCTATGACAATAAACAAAAATTAAAGGTAAAGCTTCCAAAATGTTGGGATTTATCTTCTAAAGTCAGTTTTCAGTCATGGACACCTATATGTTGCTCTATCTTATATCACCTCAAAAAAGAATTACATATTTGGAGTGAAGCAATAAAAAAACAAACATCGCCAACAGTTAAGAATGTCATCTATATGGAGATTTTCAACAATCTATAACTTCAAGATCTAGGTATTTGTCATTATCTCATCATTTAAAATACAATGACCTATACTCTAACACTAATCATACAAAAAAAAAACAATTATGAGAAGAAAAGTAGAAGGACAAGTAAGAATGACGAACATTAAAAGAAATAGAGCACCAAAAAAAGATCGAAAATATGACTTGATTAGAAAGTCTAGTTGGATGAATTATATATATATATATATATATAAATAATAACATGGTAAATAATATCGGTATAATCATTTTTTAGTATAAAAAGAAGAAAATACATATTTATAAAGTAAATATTTATAATAAATCCGGTGCATAGTACCGATATTACTAATCACTCCATTTTTTGTCAACTATATTTATTCATTTAAAAACCCATTGGGCCAAACATACAGAAAAGGGCCGAGTTTATAAGAATGAAAAATTACAAACGGACGGAAGGCCCAATAAAGGATACACTAACTAGCAAACACGCGTTCATGATTCAGCAGAATGAGGAACACGTGGCGCGAGAAGAGTGCTCCTGTCATGCACCACCATCGCCGGGGAATTCGCCAGTTGCCAACTCCGATGCGTCGAAACTTGTAGAAAACCGCCGCTTTTCTGCCGATCTTCCAACCATCTGTTTGGGTCGCCGGGAAAAGAATCACCGTAAAAGATAGATTGAGTCTACCGAAGTTCTAGCTCCTAGGAGACTTCACGCCAACCAAATCCAGTCTATCGATTTGGTTCAGGTCCACCGTTGCACCGTGGCGAAGAAGGTGAGGGGAAAACGCGAAGATGTTGTTCCAAGAGAGTAGAAGGGATCCTCCGACAGAACACCATAAATCACCGCAAAGAATCAATCATCTTCATCGCCGATGGTCAGCCGATCCTTTCATCTCGAGCGGACAGCGAGCCAACAGCCAAACCATCAACGATGAAAGGATCGTTGTTAAAACCGGATTTATGGTAACTGTTGGTACTGGATTTCCCTCTAGGAAATCCGGCCCAGTAACAAATAAAACAAGGGCCCGTAATCACGAGCCCGCTCCAGAATCAAGACGGAGAGAGATCAACTGTCGTCTTTTGATGGGCCTACACGAACGACATCTCGACAAGGCCCAAGCGATGCCGAAGTTCGAAGATCGTTGTGGCGGCGAGGCCGAAATATCGGAACAAGAAGATCAAAGTCGAGAGTATTTAAAGAAGAAGTGGTGATTCATTCAAGACATTCCAATCCTAGCTTAGAACACTTCGACTAGATAGCTCGATCATAAATCTTTGTACTCTCTTTTCGACTGTGTTTGTTCTATCTCGACGATCAATCTCAATAAAGTCTTTGATTCATAGGAAATTATACCATTTCTATACCAAAGAGTCCAAATCCACGAATACAAATTCTTAGTGTGAATCCCGGATCTCACATTTGGCGCCGACTGTGGGGACTATCTATAATTTTTCCTGTTTTAAGAATCAGATCCTAGATCCGATAGATCGAGATGAATCCCGACCAATATGGCTCTCCCAGCGCCACACCACCAGTCGACCACCCTCAAACGGTCGACAACGTTCCTCAGAACACCACCGGGGTAAGAATCATGGGTCAGACCGATAGCGTGTTGCTCTGCCTCAGTCTCCACAACTTCGGCACCAACCGGCCCAATCGCTCAAACAGTCGCGACGAGCCAGACTCCGACAAATGTTTTGTCAGGAACTAATGATCCGAGCAGAAACTGGGTGTGGATGAGGAATGATTCCATTTCCGCCCCCGCCTCAGGAGGTGGATCTGGAACAACCAGACCTAATTCGCCACTGCCCTCTGCTCCACAACGACAAGGCCCAGATGATCTCGCCGAAATCCGTTCGATGTTAAGCCTGCTGGTAAACCGAACGAGAAACAACGAGGCAAGTGCACGGGCCCAAGAGATCGTGAAACGCTCTTTGGCCGCGCATCTCGATGAACAGGAAAGGCGCATTAATGCTCGTCTTGAAGAGCTCGCTAGCCAAAACCAGGGGGTAGATCAACGCACGATCCACGAAGCCCCATAAGTCCCCCACCGTGTACACGCTTGGACTTCTCCCAGGTAGTAACTCCCCAGGGAGCGTCGGGAAATTTTGCCAATACGTCAAATAGCGGCTTCTGCCCTATAATGACGCCCATCGCGACTCCGACCCCATTCGATTCGATGGTCACAGATCCAACCGGATCGGGAAACCGACATTTACCCGGGCCACCACCTTCCCCGAATAGTTCGAATATCCGTCCGAGGCAACTAGGAGGCTCCGCTTTCGCCTTGAGCTCGGGACAGCCTAACGGATCAAATACGGTACAGTTCCGAACACCGCAGGTCGACCAGACAGGATCGTTTCCAACGATCGATCTTCTCGACCTCGTTTTCCTTGGGCAAACGTCCAATCAAGCACAAGCCCAGTTCGCACCTATGACAGGCGATGAACACGATATGCTCAAACAGTATATTGAACAAGCTAAGGCCCAGTTCGACAGTCTGAGCTCCAAAGTTCACATGGCAACAAGCGCGGAGCCCGATATCGATCGAGTGATCGAGGAAACGCGATAAACGCCGTTCACAGACCGGATCGCCTTTGCGCGAATCTGGGAAATAAAGAAAACAAAGTTTCCGGAGTTCTCTGGAAAATCGGACCCGAAAGCCCATATCAGGGCGTTCCGACTAGCAATGGCAAGGGTATACCTTACCGACGAGGAGAGAGAGCCGGCTTTCTACAGACTCTTCGCCGAAAACCTATCGGGCTCCGCCCTAGAATGGTTTGCCGGACTTGAAGAAAGGTCCATCGACAACTTTACCCAGTTCATGACGGCCTTCATCAAACAATATTCTGTCTTTATCGAGGAAAAGACTACTGAGGCAGCTCTATTTGGCGTCTCTCAGAAACCTGACGAGTCGCTTCCCTCGTACATCGACCGATTTAAGGAAATAAAATCCAAAATCGCAAACCCACGAGACGAAGTAGCTATATAAGCATTGAGACGCGGACTATGGTTCTCCACCAGATTCCGCGAGGAAATAACGGTCCGCGAACCACAAACACTCGATGACGCCCTTCATCGCGCATCGGCCTTCGCTCGCCTTGAGGACAAAACTACGGCCCTCAGAGAAAAGCATCGAAAAGAAAAGAATCCGTCGGGCTCACAGACCTCGAACTCAAAAAAGGATTCTGGTAAATTAGGAAACGTCAATGTAGTCGAGAGCCCGAAGAGCTCGAAGAAATTTGAGTTCGACAAAGAAAAATTGTGTGATTTTCACAACAAAAGAGGACACTCGACTGAAGATTGCTATACTCAAGCTAAAGCTGAGGCCCAGAAGCGAGAGTTCGAAAGCAAACAAGAATCAGAAGTCGAGGAGGAAACTCCACCCGACAAAAAGGAAAACAAACAGACCAAAGAGTCAAACAATAAGAAGCCTTCTCAAAACAAACGAGAACGGTCTAAGGAGCCGGAATCTCCCGAAACACTCCCACAGGGTTCGTGAAAGCGAGTCGAGTTTATTCTTGGCGAGCTCAGCTTAAGCGGCACCCCGGAAGGTTCGGTGTTATCTCCATCTCCGGCTCCCTTTAAGAGTTTACGCTCACGAATCAATCTCCCTCGTCTCTGCGGGGGGGGGGGGGGGGGGGGGGTGTACGGTCTATACCCCCTAAACGAATCGACTTCATCTTCGGTGGCTCCAAGCTTTGCCGATACTCGGTCAATTCAATCAAAGCTCTTCAAAGAAGAGTCGAGACCGACAAAAGGGGAAAAATCCCAATATTAGGTCCGGACCACGAAATCACTTTCCACGAGAGCGAGACAAGTAATCTCGACAAACCACATGACGACGCTCTCCTCGTTTATCTAGTAGTGGGAGATGTCGAACTCTCAAGGATAATGATCGACACAGGAAGTTCGGTGGATGTCCTCTTTTACGATGCGTTCAAAAAGATGGATTTCAACGACTCTGCAATCGTCGAAGAAAAGACCCCACTAGTAGGTTTCGCTGGCGAGACAACATACTCAATGGGCTTTGTATTCGCCCCAGTAATAGCTGGAGGAGTTCGAAGGATGACAGAGTTTGTCATAGTGGATCGGTCAGCTCCCTATAACGCAATTCTAGGTCGACCATGGATATACGACATGAAAGCGGTACCATCGACCTACCACCAATGCGTAAAATTCCCAACTCCAAAGGAATAAAAACCGTGTACGGAAGTCAAAAGATTTCCCGCCATTGCTACATGAACGGATACAAGCAGATTGAGAAATATCCTGCGTAGCAATTACAGAAAGAGGAAGAGCTCGCCACCATGCAGACCAAAAGGTCGAACGACCCTAGTCAAATAGGACCCCCAAAGGACCTCACGACCCAAGTTTTCATAGACGATGCTCATCCCGAAAGACTTGTTGGCATTGGAATCGACCTATCAGAGCCAATCAGAACCGAATTGGTCTCTTTCCTTAAACAGAACGTCGACTCCTTTGCATGGTCTTCAGCAGACATGAAAGGGATCAACATTGACGTAACCAGCCACGAGCTGAATGTCGACCCAACCTACAAACCGGTAAGACAAAAGCGTCGAAAACTCGGTCCGGAACGAGCTCAAGCCGTCAACGACGAGGTCGATCGGTTATTAAAAATCGGATCGATCAGAGAGGTCAAGTACCCCGACTGGCTTGTGAATCCTGTAGTGGTCAAGAAAAAGAACGGGAAGTGGAGAGTTTGTGTAGATTTCACAGATCTCAACAAAGCATGCCCAAAGGACAGCTTCCCACTCCCGCACATCGACCGACTGGTCGAAGCTACCGCTGGACACCAGCTACTATCCTTCATGGACGCTTTCTCGGGGTACAGTCAAATATTAATGAACCCCGAGGACCAGGAAAAGACTTCGTTCATAACTGATCGAGGCACGTACTGCTACAAAGTCATGCCCTTTGGACTAAAAACCGCAGGAGCAACTTACCAACGCCTCGTCAACAAGATGTTTTCAGGACTCCTGGGCAAAACCATGGAAGTCTACATCGACGATATGCTGGTCAAATCTTCCAGGTATGAGGATCACATCCCCCAACTAAAAGAATGTTTTATCATTCTCAATAAATACGGGATGAAACTCAACCCAGCAAAGTGTACCTTCGGGGTCCCCTCGGGAGAATTCCTTGGTTACCTAGTGACCGAAAGAGGGATCGAAGCGAACCCCAAACAGATCGCAACGTTTATAGAGATGAAATCTCCCAGTACAACGCGAGAAGTCCAGCGCCTGACTGGCAAAATAGCTGCTCTGAACCGTTTCATCTCAAGGTCGACTGATAAAAGTCTACCCTTCTATCACTTGCTCAAAGCGAACAAGAAGTTCCTCTGGGACGAAAAGTGCGAAGAAGCGTTCACCCAGCTCAAGTCTTACCTAAGCGAACCACCCATACTAGCGAAACCAGTAGAAGGGGAACCCCTCTACCTCTATCTAGCTGTTTCCACGGCAGCAGTAAGTGGAGTCCTGGTTCGTGAAGAACAAAACGAACAACGGCCGGTGTATTACATCAGTAAGACCTTAATCGATGCTGAAACCAAGTACCCCGCCATGGAAAAACTCGCCTTAGCATTAGTAACATCAGCTCGGAAACTCCGACCATACTTTCAATCACACTCGATCATAGTGATGACCTCTCAGCCACTGAGAACCATCCTTCACAGTCCAAGCCAGTCAGGTCGACTGGTCAAATGGGCTATCGAACTTAGCGAGTATGACATAGAATATAAAGCTCGGACGTGCCTAAAAGCGCAAGTGCTGGCAGATTTCATAATTGAGCTCCCCCCGACCGTAGAACTCGACCCGACCTCCGCCAAGAAATGGAAACTCTACGTCGATGGAGCTTCCTCGAGGCAAGGATCCAGAGTCGGAGTAAAACTGGTCTCCCCCACTGGCGAAGTGTTAGAACAGTCTTTCAGACTGGGCTTCGCCGCATCAAATAACGAAGCAGAATATGAAGCCTTAATAGCCGGGCTCAGACTAGAAATAGCGATAGGAGCCCGAGAAGTAGACGCCTTCAGCGATTCCCAATTGGTCACGAGCCAATATCATGGCGACTACGAGGCTAAAGACGAACGCATGGAAGCATACCTACAGGTATTCCATACGCTCGCCAAACAGATCGAATTCTTTGATCTAACACGGATCCCGCGGAGAGAAAACACCGCAGCCGATGCCCTGGCCGCTTTAGCGTCGACATCAGATCCTAACCTCAAAAGGATCATACCAGTCGAGGTAATCGAAAAACCAAGCATCGACATAGCCATGAAAGCTCTGTCCTTGAAAGAGGACGAGCCTACCATAAAGGACGATGTCGAACACAAGGAGTGTCCCGAGGACACCAGTCGCGACATCATCAAGATTGATGATGATCTCGATCCAAGAAGCGCGGTGTACGTCGCGAACGTCCCCGATGGACCAATCCAAGCCGCATCCGCTAGTCGAGGACCCGAGCCTAATGATGACGAAGATTGGAGACTCCGATCATTCGATACATTAGAAATGGCGAAGTCCCTGGCGACAAATGGGAGGCGCGGAAACTCAAGACACAGAGTGCGAGGTACTGCATCACGCAAGGAGAGCTCTTTAAAATAAGTCTCTCTGGACCTTACCTCAAATGCCTTGATAAAAAGCAAGCTCTAGACGTGACACACAGGCCCACGACGGATCCTGCGGAAGCCATTCCGGAGGACGAGCCCTGGCCGTACAAATCAAAAGGCAGGGCTACTTTTGGCCAACAATGGCCACCGAATGCGAATCTTTTTCCAGCAAATGTGACAAATGCCAAAAGCATGCCCTGATTATCCATCAGGTATCGGAGAAACTCTCCTCTATCTCATCACCATACCCATTCATGCGATGGGGAATGGACATCGTGGGACCCCTAGTCGCATCCGGCAAAAAGAAAGCCACACACTTATTGGTAATGACGGACTACTTCACCGAATGGATTGAAGCAGAATCATACCAAAAGATCAAAGACATTCACGTTAAGGAGTTCGTCTGGCGAAACATCGTGTGCCGACATGGACTACCGTATGAGATCGTCACCGATAATGGATCACAATTCATATCAAACGCGTTCAAGGAGTTTTGTAGAACCTGGAACATAAAGTTGACTTACTCAACGCCCCGTTATCCCCAAGGGAACAGACTGGCAGAAGCAGCTAATAAAGCAATCATGAAAAACCTTAAGAAAAGACTCAACGAGTGCAAAACGAGCTTGAGCGACGAGCTCCCAGCCGTACTCTGGACTCACCGGACTACTCCTCGCAAATCCACCGGCGAAACTCCCTTTTCGCTGGCTTATGGAATCGAGGCGGTAGTACCAGCCGAAATCCTCGTGTCAAGCATCCGCAAAGAAGAATGCCCACGACAGGAGGAACTTAACAACAAGATGATAAAGGACGAGCTCGATCTCGTCGACGAAAGGAGGAATCTCGCACTAGCTCGAATCCAGAACTACCAACAAGCCGCAGCTCGCTACTACGATTCCAAGATCAAAACTCGAAGGTTACAAGTAGGAGAGCTCGTCTTACGGAAAGTGTTCGACCATAAAAAGGAAGAACACGCTGGAAAGTTAGGAGCAAAGTGGGAAGGTCCTTACTAGGTCACAGACGTTGTGAAGGACGGGGTCTACCGACTCAGGTCGGTGGAAACCCAGAAGCCTGAACTACGACCTTGGAACATCATCAACCTCAAAAGGTACTTTCACTAAAAGTACGTCAACATAATCGAACTACGAAATGGCTTGATCCCCTTAAAAGGGTACGTAGGCAGCTCGACTCCGAGCGCAGCCACCCCCCAAACACAAAGCTCTTACTGAGCTCAACAACTTCTAACGAAGTCCTACTAGATTATCTTTGTGAAATCAAAATAAGTCTCTCAATCAAGGTCTCTTTCTGTCGTAAAATTTAGAGCCATTGCGAAATGCTTCGCCATTTACAAAGTGATATGAAATTATCTCTTCAGAAGCTAAAGCGATATGAAATTATCTCTTCAAAAAACCGAAGTGATATGAAATTGTCTCTTCACGAACAAGTGATATGAAATTATCTCTTCAAAGTGATATGAAATTATCTCTTCAAAAACGAGTGACCTGAAAAGGCCTCTCCCAAAGTCGAGGGATATGAAATTATCTCTTCCCAGCGACCCGAAAAGGCCCGCCAACATCAAAACAATTCTTCCAGACAGCTAAAACGGGACGATCGACCTCCGCAAAACGGATCTATGTAAGTTTACTTCGATTTGCTATATACTCAACGACTCTCGGTTCGATTCAACACCGAACCCGAATTTCACATCGGGAAAGAGTTATACCCCGGATAATTCTTGGGAAAGAACTCGAGCCCAAGTGCAATCGACCCAAAAGTTCGCAGAGAACTCCTTAGGGCAATTCAAGGCCGAGGTCATCATCGATCTCTCCGAAGAGGGTCGAACGGCCATAACGACCAATTCTACGCTAAGGCATTCAAAATTAAAATCTATGCTAAGGCATGAAAGATTCAGAAAGCAGTTCATAAAATAAAAAGAGGACACGATGTCCTCGAACTCGAATAAAAGGCCCCGTCGGGCAATCAAAAGTCTGAAAAAGAAATTAAAAGCCCCTTTGGGCAATTACAGAACAATCAAAAATATTGCGAGTGCGAAGAAACTTCGTCCTCATCCTCCGCACGGTCACCGGTAGAGCCAACCCCGGTCGGGGGATGTGATCCGTGCTGATCAAGACAAGAAGCGGCCGGCGGCGAATCATGCGCCAGAATCACCGAGTCGCTCGACACCACCGGCAAGTTCAACTTGCCAACACTGAAGTCGGAGACCGCTGCAGCATTCATCTCCTCCACGGCCGCCCTCTTCTTCTCAGCCAACCTCAGTACCTCCTGAGTTAGATCGAGCTCACCGGAAGAAAACTCGGCAATGAGTTCGATGTTCGCCAAGGTCTCTTGAAGGCGGATCTCAGCGTTGGTTTCGGCCTTCCGACCTTCGCTTTTCCCCTTGATCTCCTTAAGGATCTCTAAGTACTCCTCGCTCATTTTCTTCCTCGCCTCGTGAGCCGCGACCTTCACGTCAAAGTCCCTCCCCACGAGGACCCTCTCCAGGTCGGCTCGATCTTGAGCGGCATGCGCAGTTGCAACCCGACCCGCTTCTTCAGCTGCCAAGGTCCGCCCCTCAGCCGCCCGGAGCTTCTGGGAAAGATCTTTCTCACGATTCTCGAGAACCAATAACTGAGCTTCTATTCCCTCGTACCTAGCCAGTTTCCTCTCAAGCTCACCCTTTCGAGCCAAGGAATCCTGCAGCTGCGCAGTCAAAACGCCCACCGATCTCCTGGCGGCCTCGAGCTCGCCTACTTGCAACCTCCCGCGAAGCTCGTGCTCGGACCGGGCCACGAGTCTGTTCGTAGCCTCCAGGAACTACGCAAGCACACGAATGTTAACTCTCTCATACAAAAAAGGGAACAAAGCGGTACAGATGTTACCTTCCCAGCGGCTGTCGTCATCTCGGTGTACGAATCACCAAGGACCATGTCCCCGATAGCATGAAGCCGAGCACCCGTAGGCCTAAAGCGCCTTAATAATCGGACCGCGCTCCCCGGTGCCTCACCATCCTCACTCGATCTACTTGAACTCACTTTCGTTTTGATCCTCTGACGCTTCGGTGTGGGGGAAAGGTTTCCATCTCCACTCTGGCCATTCGGCCTTCTCGAACCGTTCGGGAAAGGGCCGCGCAAAGTCGGCTCCCTGGACGAGATCGGGTCCGCTTCCCCAACAATCGGGGAGGAAGGAACTTCCCACGTCCATGCGGCCGCGTCGAAAGCCTTGGAGCTCGGAAGAAGAATTGGGGGAGGGAGAGGAGAATCACACATGGAAAAAAATATTGCGTTGCTTAGATTCCCGTCCCTCACCCTCTTCGCCAATTCCATAGGGTCTTTCCCGTTTCGGTGACTCCTCGATCTCCGAGATAACTTCTCATGAGACGGAGTGCTAGCGTCCGAACCTTCACCCAAAGGAGGACGACCTACAGAATTATCAAAAAAAGAAGAGTTTAGGCCTTTCCAAATAATGATAAACAAAACGCCGCGAACAAACAACTCACTTTCTCCTACCCACTCGATGATACGAAGCGGAGGTCGGACAGATCGAATCGGGGAAGCCCGGGGAGGCGCGGGAGGAGGTGGTAAGTCCCGAGAAATCCAAGATCGATCTTGCGTAACCCCCCCCCCCCCGAGATCGATCCTCAGAGCAGCCTGCACGCGCTCCACTATAAAATTGTCCCAGTTGACGGTACCCCTCCTCAGTCGGGTTATTAAGGCCTCCGTAATAGGGTTAAGATCAAGCGATTCGGGAAACTCTGTGATACAGACTAAAACCGATCAGGAAGCGGACTGACAACAGCGAGAAAAAGAGGGGAGAGGATCGAGCAGCAAATCGAGAGTCTTACCAACATTGGAAGCCCACCGTGAAGGGACGACCGAGCAATCGAACTCTACGACCGAATGATGGGTCATCCTAAAGAAAAAATATCGATCCTTCCATCGATCCCTCGACGGGATACCGTCAAGGATCCTCCCAAACTGAGGAGAGAGACGATACGTCCCCGGAAAGCTAGAATCTTGCTTCACCGAGCAAACCCGCATGAGTTCCTCGGGACCAAACTCAATCCCCTCCTCTCGGCCCTGACTCCAAGTCCGATAACATATCGAACGAAATTTAGCGTCATCTGATGAAACGCCAACCGGAGCTGAGCCAGCACTAAGAAAACAAGGCGGGGAATGGGGAAGAAGAGCCCACATTCTTCGAAATAAGTGTAGGAGGCACAGCAGTAGACTTCTACGACCATTTCGGGGGACACCGCCGGAGAAGGGATTACGATCTCGACTTCCGGCGGAATCCGGCAAAGCGCCCTCAACCGCTGAATGTGGTTTACGGTTGAAGAAGACGGCGGGTGCGGACCGAATGATCCTGCCGCCGCACTCGAACTCGCTCTCGTCGCATCTCTAAAAGCCATGAGGAAAGATGTATCGGAGTAAAGAAAACAGAAAACCTTCGGAAAGAACTTTTCTGACGACAAAGGAAATATGACGGAAAACCTTAAGCAAGAAAGAAACAGAATAAAAGTGAGAAGGCAAAGGGCTGCCTTCGACGATATGTATAACTATCTATAGCGGGAATCGCGCGAGATATCATCCGTACAACTCCCATATCTCGTATTAATTACTGATAAAATCGAGATGGTTTGGACTCCTCGCTTTCCCTTTAGTCTAACCGTTGATTTAAGATTGACGGCCACGAATGCGTAATAATTAGGTCACATCAGCGAAAGAACGAGCCTAAAAAGATTCTTTGCGACCCTCGAATCTTAGCCATTGGTGATCGACCAGATCCACGGTTGGAGATGAAATTCTCAAGCGAATATACGTCACGACTGCTGACGCGCTAAAAAGCAGTTCAGCTCGTCCCACGCGCCCACTCTTGACCGTTAGATCAAAACAAGATCTACGGATAGGGCGAAAGTAATCATTAGGTTTTCGCCACCCGAGACACGTGTGCGTCTTCCCAAGAACGTCCACCGCCCATTAACCTCGACTTGTCGAAATTAATGGGCTGGGGGCTATTGTTGGTACTGGATTTCCCTCTAGGAAATCCGGCCCATTAACAAATAAAACAAAGGCCCGTAATCACGAGCCCGCTCCAGAATCAAGACGGAGAGAGATCAACTGTCGTCTTTTGATGGGCCTACACGAGTGACATCTTGACAAGGCCCAAGCGATGCCGAAGTGAGAGACGATTGAGCTCGAGCTCGGCAAAAGACGACGTGGAGGTAGAGAAAACTCGGTCTTCGTCGGTTCAACTGATCCACGCAAATCTCGGAGATCGTTGTGGCGGCGAGGCCGAAATATCGGAACAAGAAGATCAAAGTCGAGTATTTAAAGAAGAAGTGGCGATTCATTCAAGACATTCCAACCCTAGCTTAGAACACTTCGACTAGATAGCTCGATCATAAATCTTTGTACTCTCTTTTCGACTGTGTTTGTTCTATCTCGACGATCAATCTCAATAAAGTCTTTGATTCATAGGAAACTATACCATTTCTATACCAAAAAGTCCAAATCCACGAATAGAAATTCTTAGTGTGAATCCCGGATCTCACAGTAACTAAGCGCCGTGGAAGGAGATCGAATCCGGAATATACCGGAAGAAAACACCGAACTTAGTCGGGAAGCTAAACCGGACAAAAATCCGAAATATAAACAACAACAAAACAACAGATCCTCAAAGTATAAGACAAGGAAAAGGATCCGAGAGTAAAATCAAAAGTAACCCGACCACCGACGGAACGCCGGTGGCCGGAATCGGAGATAAACGATGAACAGTCGAGAGCGAGTTGTTGATGAGAGAGAGAAGAGAGGGTCTTTTTTACTAATCACCCCATAAAGGTGGTTCTTTTGCAGCGTCTGGCATTTGTTTCAAACTCGAAAACTCGAAACGCTAAATTTGGAGACGCCGAATATCTTTAAGCGTTCAATCCCTGATTTTCAGGTAAATGACAGTTATACCCTTAATTAGATTTGAAAACTACGAGAAAATTGTTCCTTTATCTTCCCAATCAAGTCAGAATATCTCCCGAGACTTCTTTTTCTCTACCGTCGTCGAAGGTTTTGCCCACAATCCCATAGACGACGATTCTGCCGATTCACAAGTGAGTTTCTTTCTTTTTTTTTGTCTTACGCAATTGGTTTATGTGTTCTTGGGGGTTTTCTTATCAGATCTAGTTAGTTCTGGGTTTTGGCATGCTTTTTTGTTTCGATTTTCTTTGCAATCAAATATGGTTCCCTCTATCGGTAGGTTCTAGGGTTTTAACTTTGTTCGATTTAGTATTATATCCGATTGGTGGATTAGTTCGAAGCTTACATCTTACACTGATTAGTACGAAGCTAGCGAAATTGATAAGATAATTAAATAATAGATCTTTGTAGAAAGCAGATAATTCGACGAAATTGAACTGAACAGTGTAGATACAGTTCTAAATGCTTCGTAGTTAATTTGTGTTCGCTACATGTGCTGCTTTCCTTTTGCCTCGATTTAGCTTGTCTTTGATGGATCTCGAGGGTTTTTTCGCTATTGTTTGTAGTGTAGTACTTTGTTGTTGATTTATATGTTATAGTATCGATAACATATTTGTTTTTTTAGTATTGTGGACATATTTCCGAAAGTAGACTTGTTTGAAACAATGCATAAACACATATATGGCTGCTCTTATGTTACAGGGGTTTGAGTTCTGCATAAACACACAATGGTTTCGTTTCCTGCTACAACCGAGACTATTTCTCTGGCTCTAGAAGCCAACAGCTCAGAGGCTATTCAGATTCTGTACCAGGTCTTAGAAGACCCATCTTCATCTCCAGAGGCTTTGCGTATCAAGGAGCAAGCAATTACTAACCTCTGTGATCGTCTGACTGAAGAGAAGAGAGGTGAGGATCTCCGGATACTGTTAACCAAATTGAGACCTTTCTTTTCTCTGATTCCCAAGGCCAAAACCGCGAAAATCGTCAGAGGAATCATTGATGCTGTGGCAAAGATACCTGGAACAACTGATCTCCAGATAACTCTCTGCAAAGAGATGGTGGAATGGACCCGCGCTGAGAGACGTACTTTCCTCAGGCAGCGAGTAGAGGCGAGGCTAGCAGCTCTTTTAATGGAGAACAAAGAGTATGTTGAAGCTCTGGCACTTCTGAGTACTTTGGTGAAAGAGGTTAGGCGATTAGATGATAAGCTCCTTCTTGTTGACATCGACTTGCTGGAGAGCAAACTTCACTTCTCATTGAGAAACTTACCAAAGGCAAAAGCTGCACTCACTGCAGCTAGGACGGCCGCAAATGCTATTTATGTCCCACCGGCACAACAAGGTACCATTGATCTGCAGAGTGGGATTCTTCACGCTGAAGAGAAAGACTACAAAACCGGATACAGCTACTTCTTTGAAGCCTTTGAGTCTTTCAACGCTCTCGGAGATCCAAGAGCGGTTTTCAGTTTGAAATACATGTTGTTGTGCAAGATCATGGTTAGCCAAGCTGATGATGTTGCAGGAATAATCTCCTCAAAGGCAGGACTCCAGTACGTTGGCCCTGATCTAGATGCCATGAAGGCAGTCGCTGATGCTCACTCAAAGAGGTCCTTGAAACTGTTTGAGAACGCTCTCCGTGACTACAAAGCACAGCTAGAGGATGACCCAATTGTCCACAGGCATCTCTCTTCTCTCTACGACACGCTTTTGGAGCAAAACCTGTGCCGTTTGATCGAGCCCTTCTCAAGAGTTGAGATAGCTCACATCGCTGAGCTGATTGAATTACCGGTTGACCATGTCGAGAAGAAGCTATCCCAGATGATCCTTGACAAGAAATTCGCAGGCACGTTGGATCAAGGAGCTGGATGCCTCATCATATTCGAAGATCCAAAGGCGGATGCTATCTACTCTGCTACTCTTGACACCATTGCAAACATGGGAAAGGTCGTTGACAGCCTTTATGTCCGGTCTGCCAAAATCATGTCCTGAGTGTTTGATTGAGTTCGTCGTCTGAATCGCATTTCTATCTTTCGTTTCTCCTTTTTGGTTTTTTTAAGATAATCGTTTGGACTCAAATGAAACTGATGCTTCTCAATGGGAGAAAGTGAAACTGTTTGGATTGTTCCTTTTAACTAGATTCAAATTTCCATTATTCTTTAACCGTTGTGCATTTATAAAACTCTGACCAACCAAGAACTAAATTCTCAGGATCCCACCATTTCTTTTACCAAAGCAGGACATGACTTTCACACAAGTCTTACTCTTATTGTCTTTTCTGTCTCATTCTTTTATGTGATTTAGACACGGTAGCTTTTCCAGTCAGCTTTGAGATACAACTTTAAATTTGTTTCTCCAAAGCTATGAAACTAAATTTCTGATTATCTGTGAATTGGGATACCTGTTCTTGACTTGTTTAGTTATGGAGTCGCGAGTTACTACTTACTAGTTAATGATCTTCTTTGCCTTGGAGGGTCTTAAAGTTCGTTGCCGTTACAAAGTCGAATCACATTTTATTCTAAGACTAGAATGTGTGACATACTATTATCATGGAATTAGAGTTTTTGTTAAGATTTTCTTTTATAATGGAATTTAAAGGAAACTGAAATATTTCGTTAAGATTAAGGCTAGTGTTATTTTGAAATTAATATTTTTTCACTATTTTAAGTTTTATATTATTTTTTATTGTTTTTTTGCTATTCTTTAGAAAGCTTTTACTTTTTTTTTCTTCTTTTTTTTTGTAATCATCAATGGTCTTATTGGATAAATAACATTTAGAATGCCCCACATTTGTTCATTTTTCTTTTTCTTCGTCCACAGTTAAAAAAGAATACTATAGACTGCTATTTTTGTAGGTCAGCGATTATGGTGTGATTGTTTGTTTGTTGCTGAAAAGTGAAAACTTAAATGCCCAATTGTTTGTATGGAGTACTATTACTAGACTAATGTCCAAAATCTTTGATTAACTCTACGTACACTTAAACGAAGCAAATTGAGCTACATAGATTGTATAATTATTCTTTATATTGGTTAATGAGATTGAACAATAGTAGTAGTACTATCCACGAAGCTAATCTGATCGACATTAATTAACTATAGTATACTATATACAGATCTTGAAGTTAATAATTTTGTAAGGGTTAATTAATGAGTCAACCACACCGTCTTTCTTTTTAGAAGAAAAATCCCATGAGCTTCAATTTGCAACTATAATTCAAAAAGAACGTTGAAAACAAAAGCGACAGCTGTTAAGTAGACAATCAAGAGTACTAAAACCTCCTAATTAATTTATTATTATGTAGTTATTTTTTGTTGCTAGCCTGTACGTATCCAGTAAGCAAATCAAACCAAATTTAATTTAACCACGTTCTTTCTAAACGGGTTAAATCGAAAACCCAAACCCGAAACCAAAACAAGTAATGAAAAAAAGAACATTAAAATTTAAGAAATAATTAACAAGATTGACCATCGGTGTAGCAACGGAGTCTCTTCACCGGGAAATCATGCCGGTAACCACCATGAGCAGCAGCTGCTCGCCACTCTTCCACTAGCAAAGCGTCAAGCTCGACCTGATCAACGGCTCCAGTCGCTGCCCCAAGCAACTCTGCGAATCCACCGATACGACCCGGAGGTTTGGATTTACGACGACCGGCACCGACGGGAACATTCCGGAGAGCTCCACCAGCGGTCCAGTAACGCTGACAACCTTTGCAGAAGTGTCTTGGTTGGTTAACGTTGTAATTATTGAAGTAACAGAATTTAGTCTCCATACTCTTGCATCTCGGACATGCTATGATCTTGTCTGGACGCTTCTCCGCCGTAAGATCCAATGATGATGATGATGGTGATCTAACGGCTGTTTTTGTTTGTAGCTCTGGCTGCTCTTCTTTTTTAATCGTCTGTGTGATATTATTATTGGCGTTGAATGTTATGATGGTTTTGCCGAAGAGTTTAATCCCTTGGGTCGCCATTAAAATGAGAAGATAGAGAGAGAGAGAGAGAGAGGGATAAAGATAGAAAGAGAGAGTTGTGATTAATTTCTTGCAGTTATGAAAGAGAGAAGAGACGTTTATAGGAAGAAGATTTTGATATGTTATTTTTCTTTCAAAAAAAAAGATTTATGAAAACTTGATTTTATATCTTTTTCGTCGGAAAGTTGAGAAAAGCAATAGTGTTAGCAGGGAGAATATATATATATATATATATATATATATATATATATATATATATATATATGAAAGAATATATTAGGCACATTTATTGCTTATTGATCAAAGAATATCGATCCATATCAGTTGATAAAAGGTGTGTATTTTCTTTTTTTTTCTCCAAAATTGTGTATTCACTATTCAGGTACAGTCTCCGTATATTTTATCGAAAAGGTTTTCTGGAATAATGCTTCCATCACTTTATTAAGATTTATGGAATAAAGGCATTAAATAAGTTATTATAAAGCTTGGAACAATAGCGAACAAGCGGTATAGAAGGGTAATCAGAGATTCAGAATTCAGAACTTAAAAATGTATCCAAATGGTTTTTTTCCTGGATAAAAATGGTTTTGATTTTATCCAAAAAAAATTGATTATGCGAACAACCTACATAGTAACTCATGTTTATATATAACCTATATATATGTCAATCCATAATAACAACTAGAAGCTTATTATATGTTAAAAAAAAAAAAAACTAGAAGCTTATTAACTTTTGTATTTTTTATGTATCGTTGACTTTGTCATCCTAGATTTAGAAACGATCTTTTAGGAGTGTAATATACAATATCTACTTTGAAGTATTACATATGACAATATTACAATGAAAATTATATGTTCGTTTCCATATTATGACATGAGAAACGTTACATTATTAAAATCTTATTTAAGTGAGAAGGATTTGGATATGGGCAAAGCCGCCAAAGAGAAAGAGCGTTTAGTGTGTGTTGCGTAGAAAAGGAGAAGTGATGAAAATAGGCTAATATGGGATCATCTTTCAGTTCAAAGGTACACATCATCTTGTGGGCTTCTCTTTCCAGGTGTGTTCCCGCTCATCCTTCCACTTTCTTTTGATAATCCAGGGAGGATCCCAGACCAAGCTCCAGACTAATCTCTCTCAGTCCAGTCAGGCCGTAGGCCAGTTTCACCTGGGAAGGTTTTCCTTGGGCCTTAGGCCCAGTGCCCGCGTTGTGAGTAGAGGAGGCATTTTTGTTTCCGCCTGGAGTCGAACCCGGGTGGTGTTTGCCACCTCGGACCCTTCTACCACTTGGACTACCTCAACCGCTCACCTTCCACTTTCTTCACTCGTTTTATTCCATTACATAATATTATAGAGAGGATTCTAATTTTACCCGATCGAAGAATAAGTTTCCTTTTTTGTTTTGTTTATAAGAGCAGCTCCATCGGTATAACATAGGGGTGGGTCTCTTAAAAAAAATATTAAAATAATGTGGGTCCCACGTGGGGCCCATATTTTTTTTAACAAACCGTCTCTTCCGTTCCTTGTTTAAGAGACGTTTCTAGCATCGTCTCGCCACGTGTCGCGTTACAATTTGTCGAAATTTTTTTTTGTTTTTTTTTTCGCCTTAAAAAAAAAAATTAATAATAAAAAATTAGGGTTAAGAGACTTACCTTGGGTCCGCGGCTGTGGCTGCTCTAACATGTATGTTAGAATAACTCAATTTATATTTAAGATTAAAATATATTATTTCAACTGATGCAAAGGTTTAGTAGTATAGATTTTTTGTTTTTCATCTCATGGATAATATTTAAAATTGAAAGTTAAATACATATAGCCGGTAAAGATTGCAATCTTGCTAGAAATAAAGCCGGTGAGTTCACATATCAAACCTCCCGAAAACAAAGACGAAATTACAAAACTTCAACAAATTGAAAACAAAAGCCGGCAGTTTAAAAAGAGATAATCCTAAAAACTTAAAGATCAGAAGGAATCGTTAAAGTAAATATATCAATGGAAGCAAACAATTAGCATGAATAACATCATTGAGTTGCTATCTTCAATGCCTCATTATATTGCTTCCGATCTAATGAAACCACAGAAACACATAAAAGCATAGACCCTTTGGAAACCGCTCCGACCTAGAAGAGGGTTTCAGAATCCGCCTGCTAGACTCTCAATCATACACAACCCAATGGATCACTCCTAAGACCAAGCCTTAAATAGAACACAATCTCGCTAAGGAGAATGCACGCAAACCCTAGGCTTTATCAACCAAAAAATTGGTTGAACAGTTGACGTAAAACCCGTAACACGGACAACAATAAATCCTAACCGAAAAAGGATCGATAGAGGAACAAGACAAAAATTAAAAGTTTAAGGGAACCAACCCCACCCCCCACCCCCAAAAGAAAAAAGAGACAAACTGAAATCTAAAGACCAATAAACCAAACCTCCGTCAAGCGCATCACAAGCAATAAAACCAATAAAAATTCATAAGAAACTCTATCGAAATCTTTACTTAGAAAACACTAGAGCCATGACCAAAAGGTCGGACCAATAGTAGAGGTTTGGCTCATAAGGAGGAAAAAGAAACCTTGAAAGCCGGACCCCGTAAGCCTTGTAAGCCACAATCAATATGGTGGAACAGAAGGACCGTTACTAGAGAGAAGATCGAAAGGAGAGAACAAAACGTACGGGGAAAAACGAAGAGCACCCCGGTGAAGAAGAACTGGTCGGAGACACATCACATGGAAACCACCAAAGCACAAGTTGGTCCAAACAGAGCCCAAAACCTTGCCAACCGCTGACATCAACACTAGCTACATATAAACACCCATAAAAGAGAGTTGATATACCATGGTTTTTAGGACTTTTAACCATGGCATATACTCCCTCCGTATAAAATTAAACTAAGTTTAAGAGATTTTATTTTGTCTAAATATAAATCATTTTTTCAATTTTCAATGTAAAATTAATGATATATTTTAGTTTTTTGACCATTTATATTCTGCAGATTAGTTTATGATTGGTTAATTTTTTTTTAAACTAACAATAAATGATAGTTTAGTTTAGAAAAACTATAAAATTTAATGATTTCTTAATATGTGTGTAAAAACCTTAAACTTAGTTTATTTTTATACAGAGGGAGTATCTTTTTATTGAGTCTTTTAGAGTCCTTTGTAGTCCTTTTATGTATGTTTTCAGGTCTAAACACATTTGGAGCAGATTTGGACATTATGGCGCATTCTGGAGCATTTTGGAGATTTAACCTGAGAGATAGAGTTCACTGCCGATTTCACAGTATTGTGTCGATCGACACAACATGTGCATCGATCGACACACATGCGTATAAGGATTTTCTCGGCGGTTAATGAAGAGTTTGGAATTTGCAACAAAGCCCAGAAGTTTCTCATAATTACAAAGAAGCCCCAACCGTGATTAGATCATTATATTAGGGTTTTTAAGCCATTGTTTAGGCTACGCTTTATTTTACTTTGAGAGAGTTAGGGGCTGATCTTGTACTCGAGAGAGAAGAGATTTTGAACCCCAGTTCTTTATTCTATTATATGCTATTTGGTTTTCTATTCATGATGTCTTCTGTTTCGATGATCATGTCTGAGTAGTTTACCTGTTAGGTTTAGGGATTCTCATTAGGGATTTCATGGAATTATAGGTGATCAATCTGTAGGGATTCATATTTGTTAGTTCTTCATCTAGGGTTGTTATTACTGCTTAATCTGAAGTAGCTACCCAGATTTATGATGTTAGGTCAATTTCCGCAACGACAGTTGGTTAATTAACTAGAAAGAACCTAGATGAGCAATTTGACTATTCGCAAAGAAATTTGGCTTAGGAGAATTGTGAACGAAAGAACTTGAGATTAATGCTTGTTTAGAACTCTAGGATTCGCAACGAAAGTTGGCTTGCTAGGTTGTTAGACATACATAATATTCGCAACGAAAGTTGGTCTGTTATAATCATATGATTCTAGTTCTAGAACAGTTCTTAATTAGATCCCGATTGATTGATTAGCTTGTGTTCCTGATTTCCTGAGAACTCCCTTGACCTGACGCCTTCGCTTCTTGCTTACAAACCGATCTATTTACTTTTCTGCTGTTTGATTTACTTCTTTCTCTATTGCTACCTAGCTTAACCTGACATTCTATAATCTATCGCAAGAATCTAGAGTCTCTGTGGATTCGATACCCTATATACTACTGGTTCACGTCTGTGCACTTGCAGTGCAGATCTAGGGATTAAAACTCTGATCGTATCAAGTTTTTGGCGCCGTTTCCGGGGACTCTTTTGAGTCTTCGATAGATTTGAACTTAGGGTTTAGACTAGTTTTTTTTTTCGTTTTTGTTTTTGGTTACTGATTTTTTTGTTTCTTGCGTTTCAGGTACGCCTAGAATCGCATTGCATCGATCGACGCTCTTCTTGCATCGATCGACACCTTTCGCGGAAGCACTAAAAAGACTAAGATATCCGTAAGGATGATGTATCGGAATGTTTTTTCATCTCAGGGGTTGACAGCTCGCAGATAGCTGGGCTGAAGAACAAAGTTGACTCTCTGCATAGTCTTCTACTTGGAAAGTATGCGCAAGAAGCTATCAACTACGTTGGAGGAAATGGATTCTACAGTTAGGAATTTGCTTTTCAGAAACCCTTCCAGCAACAGAGTAACTCCTTCTCGAGGAACTATGGTGTTTCTTCTTACCAAGCACCACCTGCACCTACACATAAGAGCAGATTGGAAGCCATGATGGAGCAATTTCTTGAGGGACAACAACATATCACTGTGTCTTTCAACTCAAAGATAGATGCATTGTATGAAGATATGAAGGGGAAGTTTGAATCTTTGAGCACCCATGTGAAGAAGCTAGATGTTCAAATCCAACAGACATCTCAAGCAGTGCAAAGGAAAAATGGAGCTGGGAAAGCTGAACAGAACAGATGCGTCAATGCTGTGATCATAAGAGATGATATTGACTTGCTGGAAGAAGAAGAGAGCATAATCTCGGATTTTCTGGGAGAATTATGTCTGTCTGAGACAAGCATCGATCGACACAACTCGTGCATCGATCGACACAGTCCCGATACGTCTGATGGAATTGCTCGAAATCGCCTTGCGTCGATCGAGACACATCGTGCATCGGTTGACACAGATCGCAGACGGGACCATAAACCTGCAACAGTCCTAGAACAAGTCTATAAGCCCTTTGTGCCATATCCTAAGGTTCCTAAACTGTCTAAACAAGAGCTAGAAGTGGCTAACTGCATGAAAGTGATGGAAAAGAAGTTGATTCAAATTAAAGAGAAGATACCAGACCCAGGAGCCTTTGTGCTCGACTGTTCCATCTCTAAGGACAGATTCAAGCGTTCTCTGTGTGACTTAGGATCTTGAGTGAATCTCATGCCATACTCTGTGGCTGAGAGATTAGGAATGATTGAATTCCAGCCTACTAGGATCTCTCTTATCCTAGTTGATCGATCAAAAAGGTATCCGAAAGGAGTTCTTGAGGATGTTCCTGTCAGAATTGGAAACTACTTGATTCCAACAGACTTTGTAGTGCTGAAGTGTAACATTGAGCCAAATGATCCTTTGTTACTTGGAAGACCTTTCTTAGCTACTGCTGGAGCTGTGATTAATGTGAGACATGGACTAATTGATCTCCACCTGGGAGATGATCCATTGCGGTTCAGGATGGATAAGCTGCAGAAATCCACCATTGATGGACAGAGCTTCAGTGTGGAAGTGGAACCAGAGATTCCTGTTGGAGAAGAGAAGATGGCAGTTCATTCTGAACTTGCTCTAACATCTTCTGATCCTGCAACTGCTCTTAAGCAGAAAGCTCCAAATCTCTTCCATCCACCAAAGCACAGGTATGACTCTTCTAAGCTCAAACCTCATAACCACAAAGCTGTGAATGCAGGAAAACGCAGTATCCCACCCTCGCTTCGCTCCCACCCTGCTTCTCTTCGCTCTTTTCTTGGGAAATCTCATGATCCGAAAACTTATACGCCACCTTGGCTGAAAAGACATTCACAGAGACACTCAAAGTATCTGTTGAATCCCCCACAAGTCCGATCTCCTATCCATAGTCAAGCTATTGACTTTAAACAAGCGCTGAGTGGGAGGCAGCCCACTAGTTGGTTCGTTTTTCTTTTCATTTTTCGTTTTGATTTGGTGTTTTTAATTTTTCTGTTTTGTGTGTTCAAAAGCACGAGAAACAGGCAGAATCGCACTGCATCGATCGATACACATAGTGCATCGGTCGACACAGTCACGATTTATGGTTTACCGATTCAATTGCGGTTAAGACACCGGTTATCTACTTAACCGTGAGCATATTCACCTTGCATCGATCGACACCCTAGTGGCATCGATCGACACAGGCCGACGACAGGTAAGTGTTCTGACCCTTCTCGGTTTGTTTCATTCCGATTTCTTTTCTCACCAATCCTTGGCTTGACACCACTGGGGACAGTGTGTTTCAAGTGTGGGGGAGGTAGATACTAACGCACGCTTTTGTTTCTTATAGTCAGTCAAAATAGGTTTTATTGAGTCAAAATTGAGTAGGAAACAAGGACCTTTTGAGGAGATTACCACACTTGCAGGAACTTAAGTGACCATTGGATGAGTTGCAGATGATCTATGACTATTAGAAAACCCAACTCTGACCAGCCTACTGAGGACACCCATATCACTTCAGGTATTCAGAGAATCCATTACTTGACTTCAACTTTAACTTGCTTAATTTTCTTGCCTATGGGCTTGGTATTCTTTGAGTCAGATTCCTCTGTTGGTTCTGGCACAGCTTGTAAACCTGTCTGATTAGGGTTCCCTTCTCCCCATCCTTGAAAGTAAAAAAAAAAGGTGATAAACTGAGGATAAGCTAGTAGCTTCAAAGTGGTCACGGGAGTGGTAGAGCCCCTATTACCTCCTGTGCATCCATGGAAACATGTCCAAAGTACACCCCAATGCGGGAAGAGCACTGATAGAAAAAATAAAATGATACCCAGTGGGGAAAAATCAGTGCTAAGGAAGGGAAAAGAGAAGAAAGGAACCAGAAGCAACAGTTGAGTGGTCAGATACTAACAGAGTAAGAGTCCATGTGTTCTTTGATCGATACCCCATATGTGAGACTGCACTTATTAGCTTATAGAAGTCAGTATAGTGAATTTGAATGCTTTGAATGTGATTGTGGAGTTTACTCAGGATAGTTGATAAGTGTGGGGGAAGTACATGTTGGTCTTGATAATTGCAGGTTCATTTTCATGTGGCTTACTAAGGCGAATCTGAGTGTGGTGCTCCTACAATAAAACAAGTTTCTGAAGTTTTCAAACTTCTTCTCCTGATCTTGGTCTTCTGTTTGCTTGAGGGCACGCAAAAGCTAAGTGTGGGGGAGTTGATATACCATGGTTTTTAGGACTTTTAACCATGGTATATTTCTTCTTATCGAGTCTTTTAGAGTCCTTTGTTGTCCTTTTATGTATGTTTTCAGGTCTAGACACGTTTGGAGCAGATTTGGACATTATGGCGCATTCTGGAGCATTTTGGAGATTTAACCCGAGAGATAGAGTTCACTGTCGATTTCAGAGTATTGTGTCGATCGACACAACATGTGCATCGATCGACACACATGTGTATAAGGCTTTCCTCGGCGGTTAATGAAGAGTTTGGAATTTGCAACAAAGCCCAGAAGTTTCTCATAATTACAAAGAAGCCACAGCCGTGATTAGATCATTATATTAGGGTTTTTAAGCCATTGTTTAGGCTACGCTTTACTTACGCTTTATTTTACTTTGAGATATTTAGGGGCTGATCTTGTACTCGAGAGAGAAGAGTTTTTGAACCCCAGTTCTTTATTCTATTATATGCTATTTGGTTTTCTATTCTTGATGTCTTCTGTTTCGATGATCATGTCTGAGTAGTTTACTTGTTAGATTTAGGGATTCTCATTAGGGATTTCATGGAATTATAGGTGATCAATCTGTAGGGATTCATATCTGTTAGTTCTTCATCTAGGGTTGTTCTTACTGCTTAATCTGAAGTAGCTACCCAGATTTATGATGTTAGGTTAATTTCCGCAACGACAGTTGGTTAATTAACTAGAAAGAACCTAGATGAGCAATTTGACTATTCGCAAAGAAATTTGGCTTAGGAGAATTGTGAACGAAAGAACTTGAGATTAATGCTTGTTTAGAACTTTAGGATTCGCAACGAAAGTTGGCCTACTAGGTTGTTAGACATAGATAATATTCTCAACGAAAGTTGGTCTGTTATAATCATGTGATTCTAGTTCTAGAACAGTTCTTAATTAGATCCTGATTGATTGATTAGCTTGTGTTCCTGATTTCCTGAGAACTCCCTTGACTTGACGCCTTCGCTTCTTGCTTACAAACCGATCTATTTACTTTTCTGCTGTTTGATTTACTTCTTTCTCTATTGCTACCTAGCTTAACCTGACATTCTATAATCTATCGCAAGAATCTAGAGTCTCTGTGGATTCGATACCCTATATACTACTGGTTCACGTCTGTGCACTTGCAGTGTAGATCTAGGGATTAAAACTCTGATCGTATCAAGAGCTCCCACAACACAACAATCGTAACACACCGCCTTTAACACTCAAGAAAACTAAACACATATCCCTTATAAGACTCCCAAAGTACTACCGACACCTTATTGAAGCAACATATATAGAAAATGAACAAGGGGCCGACGATGATGTTGCGTGAGCCACCACTCACCGGACTTGCGGCAGATCTAGAATTTAGGTCTATGGCTAGGTTTAGCTCAAGAAGAAAAATAGTTTTTTATATTTGTAGTATAGATTGAAGTTTATTTTATTTTTTCTCTATAATAATGAAACTGTACAACGACTCACGAATTTCGAATTAAATTTAGCATTTTATTATATTTCTATTTTTATAACCAGAATGGATTCGGGTCCTTAGCGACGTAATATCCACCATAACGAAACCATCATTTATCAATATTTCATATGACGTTAAATGTTTTTCGCACCGAGACTCAAATTAGGGGTCAACTCTTGTACTAAACTACTAGACCATGTACTCTCATCACAAGGGTTCATGTAATAGCTCATGATTTAAAGGAGTTATCAAACATCTAATTTGAAGGAGTAAAACCAAACAAAAGATATCATTTTTATTTTGATATTTATTTAATTTGGTTAAATTTTATTAACCCAAAATGGACCATCATATCCCTTATTAGCGGTAATGGATAATGTTAAATTGTACTAATAATTTGTGAAATTTTCGTTGATATCGATTAATAGAATGGTTGAGTAGATGAGAACTTTTTAAAAACCTAATTTTCTCTCTCAAAAGACCCAGCTGCCATGAAGAGTAACCTTTTTGGATATGCGTTTTTTTTCGGACGGCGTTCGGCGTTCCTTGTGCTTGGCGGCGACGTCCGTCTTTATTTCCAGCTTGTTCCTCTCTTTTCGGCGTATCCTGTCTTTGCTCTGAGGTGTGTTGTGGTCGATGGCTTTTGTGCTCTGTGGGTTGTCTCTTCGGTCTCTACGTATCCTCGCCTCCGTCACTCTTGTTTTTATCACAGGCGTGGACTCCTCGCCGTTCTACCATCGTCTGAAGATGCAATGGTTTGTCTTTGAAGCTGGTTTTATTGGTTGTAGGATTTCCGATGGACAGGGCTTTTCCGGTCCTCTATTCTTCAACTTGCGGGGTTGATGGTGACGCTCGCCTATTGCTGGTTTTTCTCCTTGCCATCATGCATCCTCGCCTCAGATCTAGCATGTATGTTCATGGTCTCAACTTTTGCAGCGACCACAGTTTCTTTAATCATTGGGGGAGTAGCTCGATGGTTAAGTTCAGATGTTCAGCTTTTGTTTCCAGATGTTTGGTTAGCTAGTGTATCTTGTGATTGTGTTTAGTCTCACCTTTGTTATAGAATGTCAGTGCATCTCTTTTAGTTTTGTGGATTTGTGATCTAAGTCAGTTTGTCGAGCGTTGGATAGTATTCAGTTAGAACTCTCTATAGATTGTGAATTCTTT